>JAKCPI010015967.1:0-99428 GCA_023213315.1 Euborellia annulipes
CATTTTGTTTGAAGCACACTTTACTCTTGAACGTACTTCATAGAAGGAAGTCATGGTAACAAAATATAAATATCTTCTATGTTTATAAATTTACAAAAAATCTGAAGTGACCAGCACACAACTTTTAATTTGCTTGCCACCAGATTTTGTAGGTTCTGATGACATATTAGTATAAAATTTTATAACGTTTATTGATCACAATTATTATTCCGCATGCCTTTTTAAAATAATTAATTTTGAAAGCACATCAAAATGAAACGAATCCAATCATCAATGACAACATTAAATTGGAAAAGAAAATAATAATATTAAATTTCATTCGATTATGAAATGCATTGTTTGAATGCATCTCTTGTGAAAGCTTTGACGTCAAGTGCGTCCCAATCACATGATTAGTCAGACGAGAAAGAAAAAGAAAAACGCTCAGCTTTTTCAAGAAATGAACTTTCATAATTCACATTTATCAAGGGGAAGATGTGATTATGAGGGATTTTACACAATCGAGGGACAGAGAGAAGATTCAAAGGCAATTCAATTATTGTATCTTTATTTCTTACTTGAAAAAATCTGGTGGGAATAACACCATTATTATTTTTAATCGAAATATCGATGCTGAGCTGTCACACAAAATTCAGTTCAGTTGAGTCGGAGCAAGTGCACAGTGCTTGATAACGGCTGCAGAATAAAGAAGAAACGTTGTACAGTATTTATATATTTTTAATAAATATTTAATACCATGTATTACCATGGTCAATGCTCTGCCGAATTAAAATCAATTATCCCACCCAATGCAACATATTCACGGAACACAAGAGAGGCATCTTCCCAGCATCCCTATGCTGTTCAGATCACGACTAACAGAACAAATCAATTTCATTCTTCCTTTGTCCCCATGACCTCCCGTGATTGGAACAAGCTCCCTGCGTCTATCTTCCCAAAACCTACAATCTTCAGACTTTCAAGTCTAACCTCAACAGGCATCTTCTCAGTTCCCGCAGTTAGAGTCTCCCCTTTATGCTTCTCCTTTTGTTTTTATTTTCTTCCTGGCTGCATGTGACTATTGGTCATTATAGGTCTCGGACCTTATGCACACATTCCAAAAAAAAAAAAAATAAATAAATAAATACAAAAATGTGGTCTATAATTAAAAATTCTCCTAATAATAATATTTCAAACCACAAAAGCTTTAATAAACACATTCGTGATTAATAATTTTTCTGAAAAAATGGGGTGGTCGTAAAAGTATTTCCATCATTGTGCGTTAAGTCACACCAGATTTTTAAATTCCCCCTACAGAGAGAAGAGACGCAATTTTAAATGAATTGTCCAAGTAGCTAGTCGCTAGCTACTCTATTTAATTTAATTTAAATGTTTTGAGTGAATGTGAGAGAGCGAGAGAGAGAGAGAGAGAGGGGGGGGGGGGGTTGGTTGGTCCATTCATTGACTTGGCAAGTAGTAAAGCAAAGTAAAGCAAAGCAAAGCTAAAGCATCATCCCCACCCCTTAATTCAATTGCAGAACAGCACCATGTAAAGGCGAGGAGCCCCCCTACCCCCTACCCCCTCCTCCGTCTTCTTCTTCTTCTCTCTCTCTCTCTCTCTTTCTTTTTCTCTCGAAATGACGTCACTAACAGGATTTAACCTTTTAAAATGCTTCTCTCCTTCTTCTTTTATTTACTTGTACCATTAAACTTTGATTTATTTTAATATTATCTCTATAGAAGGTGTGTTAATGATGCGATTAAAGCGAGGGGCTCTAACTCCATATTTCACACAAATAATTGAACGCTTATTTTGAAAGTGGTGTAAGTTCAATTTTTGAAAAATCTGAGACATATTTATGGGTATTATTCTACGTAAATAAAATATATCTACGAAACTGTGCAAAATTAAAAAATTAATTTAATTAAATACCTTTTGGCCAAATTTGAGATAGCTATTTGTAAGAAAATTGAAAAAAAAAGTTTGCCCCCCCCTCCCCTCCCAAGAAAAAGTTGAAATGACGCCACTGGTTATGAGATTAGGTTACTTATTAATATAAAGATATCAAGTAGTTATGATCTTATATACCTCCGGTATAAAAATAAATATATTTCAAAACCCTGCCACATGTATAGCATAAGTAAATATTATAGGTACTATTAATATCTTGTAATTTTAACAATGTAATTAACGTCTAAAATTAAAAATACTACTTCTATTTTATGTCGTGTCATTATTTGTAAACAAAATTTGGATTAATATGAAGCATATTTTAAGTGATAGTTGATTTTTCAAAATTAAAATTAAACGAATTTTACAATTGGCTAATTTTGAAAGTGGTGTAAGTCCTTTGGCAGCTTGTAATTATATATTAGTTTAGTCATATTTGCCTAAAACAAATTTATATAACTCAATTAGATATTGACTAGCTACGCTACGGTTGCCTTAGGCCCTGGCGGACGGCGTCTCGGGATATGACTAATTGCTTTCCAGATAAGTCTTTTTCGAACTTTACGTCTTTTTATGACTATGTTTTTTTCGGTAAAAGTATAGGAAAGTATATCTATTTATAGAGAGAGTAGTATGAGGAGCAGGAGTAGTAATAATAGCAGGAAAAGTAGCAGGGGCGTATATAGAAATTTTTTTCGGGGGGGGGGGGGGGCCCGATCTGAAAATTTTTCTGCGGAAAAATTTTTTTTAAGAAACTAAATTTTATTTCACACGAAATTTTTTGCGGAACATTTTTTTCCTTTGCGGAAACAAAGTTTTCCATCCTGCGGAAAAATTTGTTGCGCTGATGTCTGTATATCCCTATATATGTATATGTATTTGGGAAATTTCGGGGGGGGGCCCGGGCTCCCTCGCCCCCCCTTATATGCGCCCCTGAAAAGTAGTATTAGTAATAGTAAGAGAGAGAGAGAAAAAGAGAAAAAAAAAATGATAAAAAGTGTTCCCAAATCGAGAAATCGATTGTAAAAATGACATTTCGGTACCATTATTGAGAAAACAATGCGAAATTTTGTATTGTTGTCAATTAGAAAAAGTTGTAATAATGTATGACGGAAAAACTGGAAAAAAATATTTTTAGGGTTGTTGAGAGAAATAAGGGAGAAAAAAATTAAATTAGGGAAATGACAAAAGTAAAAATGAGAAAGTTCTTAAAATTTTAGTATATAGTAAATATAGTAATAATAGTAAATAAAGAAGTAGAAACATTGACCTACTTCATATCATTTGCCTAGATTTTTAAATTAACAGATATGCTAACCTTTAATTTTCTCGAAACAATAGAAAATGGACTTACACCACTTTTAAAATAAACTGTCCAATTAATTATAGGCCAATTTCACACAGACAGACACACAGACCATTTTGCGGGACCCACTTTTTCGACTTAGCGGACCTGAAAACATGTATTTCGATCAAAATATCGATTATTTCTCTCTCTATATAGTCTATTAAGTTTTTTGTTTTTTTTTTGCTTAAAATATAAAGCAAGGGTGTTTCTTTCGCTCTTACTTGGTGGATATGTGAGATGACCTCCGTGTGCGTGGCGTCTTCAAGTGATTTTCCATTTACTTCTAAAATTTCATCGCCAACTTCTAGATCTGCCTTATCCGCTGGAGATCCTGTAACAAAAACAAAAAAACAAAAAACATGAATGTTGTGCCAACTAAATGAATAAAAATATTTTTTTTTCTTATCCCTTTCAGCTACAGAGGACATTTCGCTGCTATTTTTTTTTAAACTTAAACATATGGATACATCCATGACACCTTAAAAGTTACAGTAACATATATAGCATTATAACTAGGAGGAATTGAAGGAAAATGATTGACACAAATTTCCATAGGTTCTGTGTATTTTAAATGTTGACTGCTTGAAATAAACTCGAGTTATTTTTCAAAATTTTAATCTCATATTTGAACATTTTATACAATACAGAGAATCCTAAATAAATACAAAATTTCATAATTTTCTAAAATGTGTAAAACATTCCACAAAGGGGAATCGAAATTAGCATACAAATCCCCATTTTGACATTGGCTCTATGGAAGGAAAAGCCGGAAAATGAATTTGAAAAGTCTGAACTACTACATCAGTAAAGTGTACTTTAAGCAATTTTCTCGAAAAATTTTATTGACATACTTTTTAAAGAGCATCTAAAAAATAGTTGATTTATATGGATTTTAATCTAAAAAGAAAAATTGCGGCGAGGCACAGTGGTCCGAATTGAAAAAAAAGTGGCCAAAATTATTTTATTACTATTATTTATGTATTGGGAGGCTGCTGAATTCGAAAAAAATATTTAAAAAAATCTCAGCCCAAAATAGGGGTAATTTAAGAAAACAAAGTGTCGCTAGACACAGATTTTTTCAAGAGATAAATATTAAATTTTGCATTCTTTTAAATGTTTCCGGTAATCCGGCATTTTCAGAATCTGGCATAGGACAGGTTTACTCCGGATTAGTAAGACTCTACTGTACTATAAAACAATGATTAATTTTTAATTAAGTTTATTAAAAAAAAAAAAAATTTATCAATCCATGAATTTTGTTGGTTTTTTTTTTGAAAATTTTTTAAAGGAGGCAAATCGAGGTGAAGGTAATGACAGTTTTGTTTTACCTGCACTATGGCAAAACTAAAAATGCTTTCGATAGAGTGGGATAATGCGGGACTTTTTACTTATGCATCTTAAAAGGAAAAATTTATGTACGTTTTGAAAAAGAAATTGAACGCCATTTTAAGCATTCAAGAAACAATGAATCGAAAGAGATAAAGTATGAAATTTCAACTACTTAGATCAAGGTTAAGCCCCAGCAAATTTGGTGGAAGTTGGTTGAAGTTAAACCTTTTAAAACACAAATTGAAATTCACTAACATAAACGACGCTCTCAGCTCAGAAGTTGGAGGCTAACTTCAGGGGCCTGTTTCTCCTCCGTTAGCAGGGATAACTCTAAATCCTTTTAGGGGCAAATGTCCTTAACATTTCTGTATCCAATGGGCTTGGGGTTTTCTAGTTATTCTAAAGTTCATTTTTTTCATTTTGGCCACTTGTTTTTCAATTCGGACCACTGTGCGAGGGTCCGCCGCAGGCTGGTGGATCGGCTGGTGTGTTATTAAAAGAAAAAGTTGGTATTCGGAAAGGCAAACAAATAAATTTTTCACGATCACAATACTTTTCTTTTCAGGAAATGAATAAATTCCTTTTTAATCAAATTAATTTCCGAGCAATAAAATTTTGATTTAATATTGCTAAAAATTAATTTCTTCTCTTAATGTTACTAATAAATAAATTAAAAGAAAAAGCAAACAAACGTGCATTTCGCCCATTCGAAATAAATACAGTAGATTAGCTATTTATTTTTTTAGAAAACAATTAATTCGCATAATCGATCAAATGGAAAATAAGATTATGTACAAATAATTAATAAATAGGATTAAATAAACAGATTTGAATAAATAAAAAAAAATTAATTCAACTTTTTATTGATAATATTTGATTTGCAAATAGTATAACAAATAACTAAACTAAGTACTGCTCCGATGCAAGTGAATAAAATTATTTATAAATAACAAATATTGATGGTCATTGGACAATAAAATAAATAATATTCTTCACTAAGGCAAGGGCATATCGAGTGATGTGCTTGAGAGTGGAGGAGCCTGGAGCTTAGGCAACCAAAATGCTTATAAATGCTTTTCGCCTTGAGTTGCATCATTGCAAATTTTGGTTGGGTTGAGCTGATTCAGGCAGGCTGCAAGGGCGGATCCAGAGGTGTTTCTCGGGGGGGGGGGGGGGGGGGGGTAATCTGGTGTGACTGGTCGCACAGCACACTATTTTTTCTTATTTTCGGAAATTTAAAGGCGCATTCTGTACTTGTTTGCCAGAATATAAATGCAAAACAAATTTTTAAGTATTAATTTTTAAAATTTTACAATAAAAATAACTTTTTTTTCGAAAAAAAGGGTAATTACCCCCTTTGCCCCCCCTTGTATCCGCCCTTGGCAGGCTGTGATACCTTGGAGTGGCGGAGCCTCTCAATTTGTATGTCAAAGCATTCTAAAGAATATCGATCGGATTTTGGGGTTTAAGCTACATTTTAGATGTGGTTTTTTTTTTTTAAGTGAAGAATTTTATTTAATAGAAAATTTACTTTCAATGACTAATTAAAAAATCACTATCCATGCAGACCGCGTTAGGCGGACTTCGGCCCTGGCTGCGGCTAACTCTGGCGATTCCCTTCCTATTTTTGCCCTTTTTAAAGAGTCGTTTCTAAAAGCCTACTGGAGAGAGATATCCAGGACAGACACACAGCCTATTTAGAATTCAACACAGATAATGAATTCTTTTATTATTATTTACAATAATGAGTGAGATGTGGAGGACAGCTCTATTTAAAAAAATCTGGTGTGACTGCCACACCTAACTATCTTTCGGTATCGAAAGTTGTGTTCTGTGCTTGTCACTCCAGATTTTTCGGGTCGACATAAATTTAGTTTCCGCCAATATATTAGAATTCAAGATTAATTTCCTTTATTTTCGAATAGAGAGGTGCCTTTTTACTTATTTCCATTCCTTTTAATTTTTATTCTTCAACTATTAATCAACTAACTTTATATTAATTAGATTAGTTTCCATTAGAATTCCATTGAAACGGTTTATTTGCCTTCGCATTTCAAAATTACTTTTTACCAGTTAAATGATTCTTCTTTAAAATAGTTTATATTCTTTCTAATTGAAATAATTTAGATCGTTGCCAATAATATATTAGTACAGGCTCTAGGTGCTAGGGCAATCGCTGTCCAACCAACCAGGGTGGGGAATACACCCTGGGATCGAGTCTATTTGCTTTTCTATGGGGTATATTTTGCTTTATATTCAAAGGCAAGGTCAAAGAGTGTTCCCAGTAGAGTGGGAGAAGTGATAAGCAACTTGCGTGTTAAAAATTCCATCCCTCATTTCGAACATGGCGTCGCTTGAGACAGGCGTCTCTAAAGTGTGCTCCTGCACAAAATTCTAAACTCGAACGACTTTTGAGGTAAATATCAATTCTCCACGTACATTAAGGTTGTTCGGATAGTAGGCTATCAGTGCAATTATTAAATAATAATAAGAGTAATTGATTTGCCTCTCTCTCTGCTTGATTCTCTTGCAAGCAAATAGTTTATTTGGAAAATTATTTGAGATGCAAATTTAGAGGGCGACCACCTTATCTTTTTAGGAGGTAAGAGAGAAAAATAAAATAAAATTGAATCCATTAAGAGAGAGAGAGGGGGGGGGGGGGGGAGAGAGAGAGAGAGAGAGAGAGAGAGAGAGAGAGTAAGAGGAAAGTTAATGGCTGTCTGTCGTCAAGAGTTGATACGCAATTATACCACCCCCACCCCCACCTCCTTTGCCTTTTTATTAGCCACGATCGAACTAATATCTAACCCCTCCCCCTCCCCTCCCTCTCTCTCTCTAACTTGATGAATAGAAAGAGAAAGACTCCATTCTCTAATAAAATGAAATTGACATATCGGATTCGATGGATGGTTATTTGATTTACTCTTATCTCTCTTATCGATCCATTTCTAGCTCCTATTATTCTCCCCCCCCCTCCCTCTCTCTCTCTCTATTGATGATGATGATGATGATGACGGAAACATATCATTCCATTTTCAGGATCTTCATCGAAAATTTTATTTGATATTATGCAAGCAAAATAAAAATTTTTCTTGTGGTCACAAAACTTGATAGTGCTGCTGTTTCTAATAGATTAAATATTTGTATTTTTTTTTTTTATAAAAAAAATACTTGCAAAGAATAATTATGTTTTGCCCGTGACCCGTGGGTCAGAGAGTTTCTCAGGGCCGGGGTCGCGGGTTCCCAAGCGAGGAAAATTTCATTTGAATTGGCTACCAATCATGTGAAATACCCTAGTCAAAAGGGATGGGGTATAAATGGACTTAGATTGTTCCTGGAACGTGCTCAATGTTGGCTAGCATTTTCAATTTCTCTTACCTATGTATGTGTTAATAGAGAGTGGAGAATTTTGATGGAAATACACGTTTTGAGTCCAAAAGAATGGATCTGCCCTTTGACTGAGAGCGAACAAAATAGGACAAGAATGAAAAGAGCTGTGAGGTACTTCCATGAAATGCCACACGAAGCTTTTAAAGAAAATTGCTCTACAAAGTGAATTACTTTTGCAGATTTTTTCGATTTTTCTCAAAGGATTTTGATTAAAATTCATAAATCAATTATTTTTGAAAAGGTATATTCTCATTTTGTCCTCAAAATTGTTTGGAGTAGTCAATCCTACATTTTGCTCTTGTACAGTGAGGGACAATATTAAGTCCCACCCATTTAATTTCTACTTGTGATTATTTCATTGTTTTTATAAAAGAAAATGAAAATCTCTATTGAAAATTTCCTAGGTGTAAACCATGAAAGTTGCCATTAAAAAATATAAAACAATGAAATAATCACAAGTAGAAAATGCATGGGTGGGACCTAATATTGTCCCTCACTGTACTTCATGGAAAGGATATCAAAATATTTGACCATTAATGGTACTTCTTGAGTGCTATCCGAGACCAAATAATATATCGTCAGCACCATTTTATTTTAACATGGTACCAATGAAATGTCAACACAAAAAAATCTACTGTCCCACATTTCGAAGAGTGTGAAGCCCACGGGGCTTGGCGTCGAGGTTAGCGTGCTAACCTCATATACCAAACGTCGAGGGTTCGGACCCCAGGCAGTCCGATGATTTTATTTAAGCCATTTGGATACCAAATGGCTTAAATAAGAATGCCTGGACGCCAAATAAATATATATTATTAAACAACAGTTATCGTAAAAAACTTAAATGGCCTAAGTTGCCGAAAAGGCTGTGTGAATGTGGAGTGATGAAAAAAGTGTGAGTGTTAAAAAAAAAAAAAAAAAAGTGTGAAATTCGGTCAGTTAGACCAAATTGTATTTTCTAATTTCAAAATAATAAAGAGTTAAAAGAATATAAATGTCATCTAATGAAATCTACAGATGTATATAAAATAGCGGAGTGTCCGTCCGTCTGTCACCGTTGAAATAATAATAAGAGAAAGTAAAAACTTGCTACAAATTTGAGCGTAGAAATTGTAATAGCGTTATTTAATTGAAATCTATCGATAAGGACTCTCTGTCTGATTGGGGCAATAAAGAAACAAGGGTCATCTACTCCCGATGCCTCCTGAGCCCGAAATCAGCAGCCGTTCCTGGCTGGCCTCGTCTAATCGATACATTTTCCTGGTTGCCATGGAAACCAACCAACAGCCACCAGCGCTGCTCTCTCTCTCTCTCTCTCTCTCTCGCTCTCTTTATGGTTTTCACATTCTTATACGGTTATATTGATAACACACTTTTTAATAAAGAATCATAAAAGCATGATTTACTTGATCTAATAGACGAGAGTGTAATTGTTTTTAAGAAAGCGATTTCGACGCTAGATTGTTGTCTGATAGCTGTTTATAAACAAACTCGAAATGGTGAAAACGCGTAGCCTATTTAGGCTTGGGACTAGAAGTAGAGGTGTAGAAAGCGTTGATAGGTCATGTCCAGAAGATGATAATGTAGAGAGACTTGTAATTTAGGTAGTTGTAATTTAGCTCGGCTTCGGGTTGAGTTAGATTCGATTAAAAATGTTATTGGCCAAGACAGGGGGACAGGGAGATTCGGATGTCTGTCAAGGAAGTGAAATTTTGTTAAATAATTCAGATATAGTTATAGTAGAGATTAGTGATAGGGTTTTGATATTAGGCGATAGTTTGTTTAAATATTCGGCTTCTTATGTACATCTAGTGGGTTTAATTCCTGTATTTTCCTGGGGTGAGATTTGAACAGTTAGCTGACATTGTAGAGGGTTATGTAGGAGGTGGAAGGGATTTAGTGTTTGTCCATGTAGATACGCATAATATTTATGATGCTAGTTCAGGAATATTTAGGTGGAAATTTGATAGGCTAGTTAATTCCTCCATGGTTTACTTTTTTTTTTTATTTATTTATTTACAAATAGGTACTCTAATTTGGTCAAAAGATATTTAATTTAATTAATTGTTTAATTTTGTACAGTTTATATGTTCGTAGTATATGTTTAAATAGAAAATTTTTTAAAAATCCCCACTGCCCCCCCCCCCCAAATGACGCCACTGATTCTCCGGCATACCGGCTAATCCGGCTTGTTGGACCACTTCGGGATATTGAAGCCAAAAAAGGAATAATTTAAGAAAACTAGGCTTCAGGATTTGAAGGATAAATTTTGCATTATATTCAATTTTTCGGGTATTCCGGCATTTTCATAAACCGGCATAGGGCCGGCCCCGTTTAGGTCGGATTAGCAAGAGTCTATTGTATTTATTTTGGCGTTTCCACGTTTTACAATGCATATCTTGTATATTTTATTATTTCCTTAAATTTTCTCGATACGTTTGACAGTGAGAGAAGGTGGGGTGGGTGATCAAAAAAGGTTTGAAACCTCTGGCCTGCTCCCTCTGTCTCTAAAATTTTCTTAAATTATTTTTCCGATTTGCCAACACGACGAGGAATAAAAATCACACAAATATGCAAAATATAGCTTAAATCGCTAAATATGCAAAATATGCACTCAAACTCCAAAATATGCATTAATATGCAAAATAAGATTTTTCAGGATGGGTCCTGATATCTTGAAACGGTCAGATAATAAAAAATTCAAGGATAGAGATTAAGGAAAAAAAAACATGCATTATATGCAAAATCATCCGAGATAATTCTTTCAAAATAAATAAATGAGTAATTGACAATAAAAAGAAAAATGCACTATTTAAAACCAAATGCCCCCCCCCCCCCCACAAGTGTTGACAAATGTAAATATTAATAATCTAGCCACGTGGCGCGGGTTCGCATGAATATTTATTTATTATTATTATTATTATTTATTTAATTGTATATAATACATAGTATTTTTACAATGGAGACAGTAATAATAATTGAAACACTGAAACACAAAAAACAAATAATTAAAAGTCTAACAGTTGATAATATTGTGAATAAGAGCGAACATTTTTAAGGATTGTCAGTTAATTAATTTTGGTTCATATCATGTGAGTCTTTTGAAAACATTGAGCAAGGAGACCCACACACACAGCCCCGCCCCTAGTCCATGATGAAAGATCTTATTTTCATTGCCGACTCTATATAAAAATAGAATCTTCTTAATTTTTCGGGGTCGTCTCCCATTGTTCGAAGAAGGCTCGAGAGGTTCCCCGTGGCAATCTCCATGTCATCCAGATGGAGTTTTCTTCAAGTCGAGTATGCGGGGCAAACAAATACAATATGAAACAGTGTTTCGGACAAGAGGCAGTTACATATCGTGCATTTATCACGTATCTCTGGCGGTTGACAGATAGTTTTAAAGTATATTTTCCAGCAATCTTGGACTGCGCCAGTAGCCTTGTGTAAATAAAATTGCTTCTTTTATGCAGGTATGACTGTTCAGCGAATTGTGACTGGTGAAAGGCTAAATCTGGATATTCCAATGATCTCCCTGTCCCTGGCTATCAGGCTTTCCCGGAAGCCCTCCAGTGATCCATCCAGACCAGCCTTAATTAATTGGAGGTTGACGTTCCCTGCCGACGAAAGCAAAGATTTCATTTGGGCAACCCAATTATGTTCCGTATTATTAGGGTGGCATCTAGACTGTAGTTTCATAAAACAAATTTTTGGGTATCTGTGTTCTTCCATTTTCAGAATTTTTTCCACTCATCGAGAGACAGTTTAATTACATGGTAGGACAAAGCAGTTATTCCCATCTCGACTCTTATCACAGGAAGAATGAAATTTATTTGTTCTGTTAGTCGTGATCTGAACAGCATAGGGATGCTGGGACGATTCCTCTCTTGTGTTCCGTGAATATGTTGCATTGGGTGGGATAATTGATTTTAATTCGGCAGAGCATTGACCATGGTAATACCTGTAGAAGAGAGATAGTGCAGATACTCTTCTTCTATGATCTAGTGACTGTAGGGATGCAGTAAGGGTAGAATCACCTATCAGTCTAATTGCACGCCTCTGTATGGCTTCCAAGGAGGAGAGAGCGTCTTTTGACGCCCTCGCCAAAGGTGGGAACAATATTCAAGCCACGGCCGAATTTGGGCTTTATAGAGGATTAGGAGTTGTTGGGAGGAAAAGTAACGCTTCGTTTTGAATAGGAAACCCAATTTCCTTGCGGTAGATTTAACCACAGAAGAGATGTGGTTGCTCCAGGAGAGATCAGATGTAATCGTCACTCCCAGAACAGAAAATGAATCTTTGAACTCGAGACTATTATTGCTGTAAATAAGGGGAGGGCAAATCCTATTTTTTTGTCTAGAAATTAAACAACATTGGGTTTTTTGGGAATTGAATTTTACTTGATTGAGGTTTCCCCATTCCTCCAAGAGACCAAGATCATCATTTATCGACGACACAGGCCCCAGATGACCAGTGGATGAGGTTTCACCAGTCCTGACTGAGTGCAGGGTACTGTCATCAGCAAAGCAATGAATTGGGTTGGAGGTTACTCCCATTAGATCGTTAATGTACATAAGGAATAGGGTGGGAGAGAGGACAGAACCCTGGGGAACACCTGCGTTGATTGAATGCGGAATAGAAGACACACCGTCGACTACAACCGAGATCTTTCGCTCCGTTAGAAAGCTCTTGATCCACTGGCACAGCTCAGAGGATAGGCCAAAAGATGGAAGTTTAGCATAAAGATTTTTATGCCATACCTGATCGAAAGCCTTCGAAATGTCAAGAGCAACTGCAATAGTTTCCCCTTTCATTTCCATGGCTTTGTTCCAGAGGTGTGTGACAAAGCTCAAAATATCCCCAGTCGAACGATCATGCCTGAAACCATATTGCCTATCATCCAACATTCCGCAATGTTCCAGATGATTTAAAATTTGAATGTTGAGGGCTTTTTCCATAATTTTGGATAGTATGGAGGTTATTGCGATTGGGCGATAGTTGCTGGGAAGAGAGGAGTCACCTTTTTTGGGAATGGGTTGAATATTTGCCAATTTCCAAGAGTCGGGAAAATTTCCCGAGGAAAATGAGAGGTTGAACAACCTGGATAATATTGGGACCAATTCAGGGGGAACATTTTTTAATGACGATGGGGGGAATACCGTCAGGGCCTGGAGATTTGTCGATTACTAGCTCCTTAATAACCTTTTTAATTAGTTTATCCCTAAAATGAATTTTATTCATTGAAATTTTATTGGAATGCTGGGTCGGAGGATCGCGACTATTGGCTTTATCGTCAATAGTAGAATTGGATGCGAAGAGAGAAGCAAAGATTTGGGCTTTTTCAAATGGGGTAGTGGCAATTTTACCATCAGGCAAATTAAGAGGGGAAATGAAGATGAGGAAAAGTTACGGCCTACTGCCTTGGCCAAAGACCAGAAGCGTCGACTACCATTTGGGCAGGATGCCAATTGGTCGCATTTCCTCTGCTCGAAGGTCCTTTTAGCCTCATTAATGGTCTTCTGACATTGGGTTCTGGCCTTACGAAATCTATCCCACTCCAACGGATCATGAGACAGTTTCCAGTTCTCATATGCTTGATTTTTGGCGCTAGTGGCTTTCACACATTGGACATTAAACCATGGTTTGGATTTTTTTCCCTTTTGATATATTTTAAAGGGTACGTACATTTCCATACCCATGATTATGGCTTCTGTGATAGAGTCAGCCGCCTGAGAAGCATTGGTTCCGTTGAAGCAGTAATCATTCCATGGAAAAGACGAATAGAAGATTCTTAGGTCATCCCATTGGGCTGAGTGGAATTGCCAAATTTTCCGAGGAGGGATGCGTTTTAGATGGTTAGTGGGAGATGTCTTGAATACTACCGTGACAAGGAGTGGTCGGAAGTGCCAAGAGGGGGGGCTACTGGGCTATAAGGTCATCGGCGTATAAGAGACAAAAAAAAATGAAAAAATACAAAAAAAAATTTAAAAAAAAAAATGAATATTTATTTAAATCCTTTGGATACCAAATGGCATAAATAAGTGTGCCTGGAGCCCCGTATTAAAAAAAATGAGTATCGTTAAAACTCTATATGGCCTAAGATGCCGAAAAGACCTTAAAAAAATAAATCAAATGGTAAATAAAGAAAATTAAAAATTAAAAAAAGATTACAAACTGGCTCACATGTCAGTTGAATAATATTAAAATAGTAAAAGGTTGTTGTTGTATTGGCTATAAAAAAGAGTGTTTAGCACAGGCATAAACATTCTCTTTTATTGTAAAGGTTAGTTGTTAAAACAAAACAAAAAAAAAAAAATAAAAATTTGCGTCTTCGTAAAGAGGACTGTTAACATCTTTACCTTCGGCGGGTCTTGCACCTAGTTAGGAGCTTCGCTTCTTATTAAAGACATATACACCCCATTCCCCCCCCTTGTGTTTTTATTATTTATCGTTTGAGAGATTTAATTTTAAAGGCGAGATAGAGCCCAAAGATTTCTTCTGAGCCTCCCCATTTGAGGTTTAGAGGAACCCAAAAATTTTTCCCGCACTCTCCATCCTATAAGGGGATAAAATGTCATTTCGAATTTACGGCAAGTTGATCAAACAGAGCATTAAAGACAGAACTATGTCGATATTTACTCTTGGAAATAAAAGTAAGTTTATCTTTTCTATTAAAATCTTACAAGTTTTACAATGTGTCGTTGCCGATCCCGCAGTGCGGGATTTGGGTGAAGAATGCAGAGAAAGGGGTTGGATAATTCTAAAGCACTAATTAACTCTATTCTTATTAGGAAAAATCAATTACAATCAATGATTCCTGATGAAGACCGAAACGTCGTTAACTAGTTCATAAAGTTGAAGGAAGTATTTATTATTCCTCACTTATCGTTATACAGGTGTCACATCAAAAGAACATAAAAACACTAGGTGATATGTTAAGTGGTATAAAAAAGTAAAAATTGATATTTCAACAGTTAACCCTATATTTACGATATTCTGTCTCCCGGCACTTCCACCAGTGCGCGGGGTTTGGATTGCCCGAGACATACATCGGGCCTTATGTCACGATCTTTCGCTGTTACTAGCAGCAGAGTTTGGAATGCCCTCCCCCTGCATGTCCGTGGAGCTTCCAATTTCAGAACCTTCCGTTCCCTGCTATCCGTCCATCTGGGGGTGAGAGATTCTGGGAGATTTTGAGAGACAGATATGGCGCCGTTTTTGATCGGAAACTTGGTCACCTGATTCCTGCCCAACACTGTCGCGAGTCGAATGATCGATGGATATAAGTGGGTGCTTAATAAATGTATGACAAATTTACTGTGTACACTATGAGGGGCAACCTGCCCTATGTACATGTATGAATAAATAAATAAATAAATAAATAATCTTCAAAACTAGTACAAATATTAAACAATTTAACATTTGGCTCTACTTATATACGTATCGAGTATTTATTTACAACAATAAAATTTGCATTTTGAAACATATCATCTAGTATTTTTGATTAATTTTACCTGCTTATAATGTTTCAACTAAAACCAACCTTTAGTTAGTTTAAATTTATTTAAGCATCTTTTTCGGCATTTGAGGCCATTTTAAATTATATTTAGAGTGTTTTTTCTATAATATGAAACAGATTTCATTCACAATTTCATGTTAGGTTAGGCTCATATTTTAAACGTGTATTATTGCAATTTTCTAATGTCAAAAAGACCATAGTTTTTTAATTGAACTGCAAAAACTGAAAAAGTCGGAAAATTTTGCAGTTTTTTACGTATTACTCGAGAAGCACAACTTTTTTTTTTGCTTGCACAATGTGCCTCGGCGGACCCTCGCCTTTCCTTCTTAATTATGAAAAGAAAATTATTATTTTTTTTTTTATTGTTCAAGCCTTTAGCCCTTGGCCATCGGCACCATTACAATATGTACATATAAAATACATAATCAAAAATTTGACATATCTACCACAAACATAAATACAAAAATATATACATACTGTATCTTTTTTTTTTTTTTTTTTTAAGGTCCTTCTCGGCATCTAAGGCCATTTAGACCCCATCCCTATTTATTTCAAATGATTTGTAGTCAAATCAAATGAAATAAATTTTTCTCGCTTGGGATGGGAAGCGAACCCGGGACTCCGGTGCGAGAAGCTAATGTCTTTCACTGAGCCACGGCTCCCGGGCTACATACTGTATAAGTAAAAGAAAAAGTTCATATAAACAAAAAGGAGTATAAAAGACATAAATATAAAAACATTTGGTTAAAAAATTAAGTGTTTCCAAAGAATATATGTACAAAAAAAAGGAGGTAGTAAATAACATATTATTATTATTATTATTAGGAGTTTAGGCGCTTCGACATCCTTGGCCATTCGCGCATAACATATTATAAAACTGAGGTGGTCTTGGATCCGGGCTATTTTCTTTTTGCTATTATTATAGGCTGGCATTTGTGGATGTTATAAAGTTGTAAAGCGCGATTAAATCTTCAAATTGTGGTCTTGACAGAAAGCGTTGATAGAGGGATGGGTCTCGAAAGTAAGAAAATTATTACTAACAACTAAGTATTCCAGTCCAGTGCCTGCTTGAGGATTTGTTTACATTAAAAAGAATACACAACTGCAAAGAATACTTAAATATTTCTGTATACATTTCCTATGGGAGAAATCGTAACTTTAGCAATTAATAACTCAAAAGTGATAGGAATCTCTGGGACCCGAGTATTTTTCCGGGACTCTCCATAACGTCCTTTATAAGACTGCAAAATTTCGTTTCAAATTCCAACGGGAAGTTGGTCAAACAGAGGACAGACAGACAGACAGACGAACGGACAGACGGACACACCGCAATTATTATATATAGATTATTCCATTCCAATCCAGTGCTTCCTTGAGGATTTGTTTACATTCATGGAATACACAAATGAAAAGAATACATAAAAAATATTTCTCTATACATTTCCTATGGGAGAAATCGTAACTTTAAGGATTAATAACTCAAAAAGTTAAAGAAATTTCCGGATGAAAATAATTTTCCTGTAATCCCGAGAAGGTCCTCCTTATGCATATAAAATTTCATTTCAAAATTTCAACGGGAAGTTGCCTAAATAGAGAGTGACAGACAGACAGACGGACATTAGCGAATTATATATATATATATAAACAGATGATAGGTCACGACTAAATTATAATAATCAATTTATGCACTCGAATGTTTAATTTTATTAAAAAAAAATTTAGATTCTATTATGTCTTAGGGGGTAGGTAGGCCTACTGTACGAACAACCTTAAGTAGTTTTGGTAAACATCGGACCATTAGAGGGGCTCTAGGGGAAGTGATTTATTTTAATAGAAATAATTTTTGTCTCTTTGCTGTTTGTCCCCCCTTTACTCCAAGCATCATCTGCTAAATGCAATATTATTGTGCAATTAATTAGGGGCTTTGGGCTTTAGGGTTGTTTGATTCCCCACAACAATGCACCGATCCACTGGTCGATGAAAATGATGGTGAAATCGAATGATTAACGATTCACATTACTTTCACACACCCCATATTCACCAGATCTGGTCTCATCTGACTTCTTTCTGTAAAAATGTTCCAGGGAAAGAGATTTGGCTCTGATGATGAGGTTATATCCAAAGAAAAATAGTTCTATAAGACATTGAAACTTGAGAAAAACGTTGGAATGATTGATTGTATCGCTATGGAAGGTGAAGTTCAATTTTGCAACAAAATTTTTACGTTTTTACTGGGATAAAGTTTAAATAAAAAAGCTCCAGAGGCCGTAAGCGAGTATAAAATAAAATACAAGTAAGGATTTAAAATTTTGTATTCATACTCCCCCCCCCCACCCCTCGTAATGGAGTAGAAAATGCCATTATACGAGATAATATTTTATTGGGAATTCTTCCCCGAGTGCCAAGAATTGACCTAGGTCATTGGCTGGAGCAGCGCCAAAAACCATTTTAATAGTTTATTTATCACATCAAATGATCTTTGATGATTGAAAGTGAAAAAAAAGCTTACTTGTTGGTTGGTTTTATAAGAACAAAGTAGAAAGTAGAGGCGTTGAATACCGGGAGACGCGAAATATCCCCCCCCCCCCATGTGTTTTTAATAGGGTCCGACCGAAACAAGATTTTCAGCCGAAACCGAAACTGAAACCGAATATTCGGCCTCAACCTTAGTTTCGGCCGACAACCGAAACCGAAACTTGTATTTCCTATAAAAATTTTTTTCATTTTACCTTTTTTTTTTTTTTTGAAACTTTGTTTTTCTCTCCCGTGAAAATCATTTTACCTTTTTTTTAGGGAGACTAAAATTTTTTCTCCCCTCAATAGGCCAGTCAATATCGACATTTAAATCGCAAAACGTAAAGTATTCCTGCATTTTTGGTATGTTATTTGGACCCCTTGGGGGAGTGCGAAACCACATTTTGCAATTAAAAAAAAAGTTGTGCTTCCCGCGTAGTACGAGAAAAACTGCGTAATTTTCGCACTTTTTTCAGTTTTTGCAGTTTAATTCAAAAAACTATGGGCTTTTTGACATTTGTTGCTTATAGCATTTTTAAAGTATATTAAATTTGAAACAATTCAAGCCAATTTGCAGCTCCGTCTCTCTAATAGTTTTTGAGATATGATAATTGAAAAATGTACAAGATTTTCACAAATGTTACAATTTTCTAGTTTTGCTTATGTTTAAAGCCGAATATCGGCTTAACCGCTCAAGTTTAGAGAAAAGTTGTGATAAATTGAGTTTTAGCACATTTAATTACCTTTCATTTAAGCGCAGTACGGGGTCAGTAACCCTTGTAGTTTTCTTGTAATCGTAAAAAAACAAAAGTTGCAGTAATAGTCAAGTCAAATTTCATTAAATCCGCAAACCCCAGCAACCTGCATCTTTGGTATGTTATTTTGACCCTTAGAGAGTGTGAAACCACATTTTGCAATCAAAAAAGTTAGGCTGCCTGTGTAATACGAGAAACTCAGTTTCGACATTTTCAGTTTTTGCAGTTTAATTCAAAATATGGCTTTGACATTAGTTGTTATTATCATTTTTAAAGTGCATTAAATTTCAAACAATTGAAGTCAAACCACACCTTCGTAAGTTTAATAGTTTTTGAGATATGTACAATTTCATGTAGGGCTATTTAAAACTTGTATTATTGGAATTTTGTTTTTTAGTTTACAGGAGAACTATAAGTATGACCTCGTTTTGCTTTAAATGAAAGGGTAATTAAATGTGCTAAAACTCAATTTTCACAACTTTTCTCTAGCATGAGTTGTTATATCGATATTGGGCTTAAAACACAACAGAAATTTTAGAATTTTTAATTTTATTTATGTTTAAAGCCCAATATCGACATAACGGCTCATGCTAAGAGAAAAGTTGTGAAAAATTGAGTTTTAGCACATTTAATTACCTTTCATTTAAGAGCAAAACGGGGTCATTAGCTCTTATAGTTCTCCTATAAACTTAAAAAACAAAAATTCCAATAATACAAGTTTTAAATAGCCCTACATGAAATTGTATCATATCTCAAAAACTATTAAACTTACGAAGGTGTGGTTTGGCTTCAATTGTTTGAAATTTAATGCACTTTAAAAATGATAATAACAACTAATGTCAAAAGCCCATAGTTTTTGAATTAAACTGCAAAAACTGAAAAATGTCCGAAAATTTTGAAGTTTTTCTCGTATTACGCAGGCAGCACAACTTTTTTTTGATTGCAAAATGTGGTTTCACACTCTCCTAAGGGGTCAAAATAACATACCAAAAATGCAGCGTTACTTGGGGGTTTGCGAATTTAATGTGAAATTTGACTGGACTACAAGTGCAAATTATTTGACCTTTTTTTTTTGCATGCGAGTCTCATCCCATTTTTTCAGACTCTGGTTTCGGCCGGCCGAAAGGTTCGGCCACTTTTTGGCCGAAACCGAAACTACGGCCGAAACCATGATTTTTGGCCGAAACTGGCCGAAACCGTAACCGAAACCGAATATTCGGTCGGTTCCTAGTTTTTAATAACAATAATATGAAACAAGAAAAGGGCGTGAGGGGGGGGGGGAGGGGCGGAGAATGATGTTAGGGTATGCAGAATATGAGGGCAATTATTAGTGCTAGTTTTTCTTTTTACTTTCTCTTACCTATGTATATATGTAATATATATATAGAGAGAAAGTATTGGATTCATGTCAAAAATTTGATGTCGAGATTTTGATGGATCTTCACGTTTTGAGGTCCCCTGAATCCAAAAAAAGTGGTTTTCGCGACATGGTCTGTCTGTCTGTGTGTCTGTGTGTCTGTCTGTCTGTCTGTGAACAAAATATCTCAAGAACTAAAAGAAATAGGAGGTTGAAATTTTATATTTAAGTTAGACACCCCCATGGGACGTGACACGAAGCTTTTGAACAAAATCAGCCAAAGAGTACTAGTACTTTACTGATGCACTTTTTCAGTTTTTTTCGATTTTCTCAAAATTTGCTCCAACGATTTTTTTTAAAATTCAAAAATCAATTATTTTTTAGATGCTCTTTAAAATGTATATTCTCATTTTGCGATTGAAATCTTCTGAAGACCACTTTGCTCTTGTACTCCATAGAAAAGATAGGAGAAATGGTTGCCATGGTAACAAAATATAAATATTTTGCCATACTTATAAATTTTACATCTTGAATTCAATTGTACCCTACTGTCGGAAACTAAATACATGTCGACACAAAAAATCTGGTGTGACAAGCACAGAACACAACTTTCGATTACCGAAGGTAAGAGAAAGTTGTGTGCTGTGCGCCAGTCACACCAGATTTTTATTATTCTATCCTCAAAATGTCTTTTCGACAAGAATCTAGATCTAGAATGAATAATAGGGACCAATCCTACTTGCCGATCAATCCAAGATAAAGATGATAACAGTTAAAATTAAATATACAAATTAAACACTAGGTTGTTTCAAAGGTTTGAAACAAATAACCTAGCGTTTAATTTGTATATTTAATTTTAATTTACAAAATGTTTTAACGAGAACCAACGGTCGAAAGTTTAAATCTTATGATAACAGTTGCAAAAAAATAATTAATCCAATATTTAATCCAACGTCTGCTGGAATTTTACACACTATTTTGAATGAAAATATCGGCGAGTTAATATTTTTATTTAGCTATATATGAATATACGACCGTATAAGAGAGAGAAAGTATTGCATCATGTCAAAAATTCTTGGTCCCCTGAGTCTAAAAAAGTGGGTTCCAACAAAATGCTCTTTCTGTGAAACGTCTCAAGGACTGGTTGGAATTTGATTTATTCAAAAAACAATAATAAATTCTCTTATTATTATTAATATTCTTACTTTCTCTTACCTCTACCATATATATATGTTAATATATATAGAGAGAAAGCATTGGATTCATGTCAAAAATCCGATGTTATAAATTGTACATCTTGAAAATCGAATGTACCGTACTGTCGGAAACTAAATACATGTCGACACAAAAAATCCGGTGTGACAAGCACAGAACACAACTTTCGATTACCGAAGGTAAGAGAAAGTTATGTGCTGTGTGCCAGTCACAGCAGATTTTTAAATTTTACATTCTTGAATTCAAATGTACCCTACTGTCGGAAACGAAATATGTGTCGACACAAAAGATCTGGTGTGACAAGAACAGGACACAACTTTCTCTTACTCTTCGGGAAGAGAAAGTTGTGTGGTGTGCGACCAGTCACTATAATAATAAATGATTATATTAAAATACATTTAATGCATCATACAACACTCCTGAAAATGTCAAAGAGACATGAGTGAAGTTATTCCATTAGTGCGATATTTGTGAGATAACGAATATGTCGGATCTCGAATATGCATCTCACAGATGCAGCGCGACTATCTACGTTTGGAGTGTTCAAACTGAAATATCATCTGCTCACATCAATTCATAAAATCTAAATATTATTTCTTATAAAGCGCTTATGAACTGACTTCCTGTCCCTGTGTGTATGTGCCTGTTCTCTTGCTGATTGGCCAGAGTTACAAGAATTAGAGCTGAGAGAGGGAAATTTAAATCTTTAAGTCAGAGAGGGAAATTTAAAGTTCATGTGCACATGGTAATCAGACTTTCCCCTTTCCTACTTACCCCCCCCCTCTCATTGTTGCAACATTTACATTTTGACTTTGATATCACTTGCTGAATAATGGTTTAATCTTATTTTATAGTAAAGACTAGAAAATAAGATTAAGCTACGAGTTTTGTGATAGAGAATAGAAGTGAATTGTTTTTAGTCCTTTCGGCATCTTAGGCTGAACTCTATACGATATAATTTATATGAATGTGATGGTCCTGGCATATAGTCTAAACTGAATTTTAACGTGCCACTTGACTGAGGGCAGCTTAAAGTTAATTGAGCATTAAAATATAATCATTTAATTAAGGGTGTAAAATGGAATCTACGATATTCAAAAAATATATTTCTGTCATTCACTACGTCTCTCTTTGTATTTTGATATTTATAAAATGCCGTTTAAATAAAACAAGCAAGCGCGGCGAAACCCGCGGATGGGCGAAGAATCAGCGCGCTAAATGTTCCCCCTCGGGAGCTAGCGGTATATTACATATAGGTCAGAAAACCCTAAAATGGCCTCAATAGGGGGGGGAATAAATTAACTACCCTCTCAAACACTCATCCATTCACTTGGACTAATGGAATTAATAAGAACTCAGCCAATAACCTCGCACAGCAACAATAAGGTTGAAACGTAATAATAGCAACAATACCTGCCTTCTATTCACCTTTTGAAGTTAACAGAAATTAAAGCTAATTAAATCTCTCAAATGAAAAATAATTAAATTTTTTTTTTTCGTTACAGAGATCGGGGATCGAATTCGAATTGAATCAAGACAGACAGATAGGCGGACATTCAGTCACTGAAGGGTTAATAAGAGGGTTGTATTCGTTAATAAGACAGATATGCATTTTTACTTTCTCTTACCTATGTATATATGTAATATATATATAGAGAGAAAGTATTGGATTCATGTCAAAAATTCGATGTCGAGATTTTGATGGATATTCACGTTTTGAGGTCCCCTGAATCCAAAAAAGTGGTTTTCGCGACATGGTCTGTCTGTCTGTGTGTCTGTCTGTGTGTCTGTGTTCACTTTTAAGCATGAAGGAATTGAGCTATGAGGCTGAAATTTTATATATAAGTTAAACACCCCCCGGGACCGGAAAAATAAGCTTTTAATCAAAATCGGCCAAAGAGTACTGGTACTTTACTGATGTAGTTTTTCAGTTTTTTTCGATTTTCTCAAAATTTGCTCTAACGATTTTTTTTAAAATTCAAAAATCAATTATTTTTTAGATGCTCTTTAAAATGTATATTCTCATTTTGCGATTGAAATCTTCTGAACACCACTTTACTCTTGTGTTTCATAGGAAAGATAGGAGAAATGGTTGCCATGATAACAAAATATAAATATTTTCCCATACTTATAAATTTTACATCTAAATTCAAATATTCCCTACTGCCGGGAACTAAATACATGTCGACACAAAAAATCTGGTGTGACAAGCACAGAACACAACTTTCGATTACCGAAGGTAAGAGAAAGTTGTGTGCTGTGCGCCAGTCACACCAGATTTTTTTTAATAAATGTCTGAAACCAGTTAACTGAAAAATTGCGGCACTTGATTAAGAAAAGGCGAGGGTCCGCCGCAGGCGGGCGTTTTGTTTTATTTATTGATTTAAAAAATTACTTTTTGTTATTTTACTCACCGTAGAGTTTAATTTTCTTATCCTTGGTCTCGACCAGGATGATGACGTAGCCACCGAGGTCGACCATGATGATGAAGGGGTTAGAATACACGGCACACACACACACACACACACACACTCACTCACTTACAGTCACTCACTCACACACTCACACTCACACACACACACAATCACACACACAGAGAGAGAAAGAGAAAGAGAGAAAGAGCCCTACCCTAAATTACGGCCTTTAGCCACGTGGCAGTCCACACACAATAATAATAAAAAATAGAAAATGGCAAATATGGCGGGGGAGCCCAAGAGCGCGCACCATGCAATGCAGGCACGTGGTGCATGTCGCTATAAGCAGCCTGGAGGAGGCCGCGGGCCGCCCCCGCTCGACGTCGGCATCGCGCCTCAGCTGCTGCTCTTTTGCTGGTGGCTGAGACGCCTCTCTACCACGCACCAACTTAACGCCAAACGCTTAAGCGCCGGCGGCATGGCGAATTCTCCCCCAATTGAGAAAAAAAAAAGAATCCTCCCCCGCACCCCGTAGCGCCTAGTCTACTCTCTTAACCGAGCTCTCTTAATCACCACCATCTTGTCTGCTTGCCTTACACCTTTTTTTTTTTAAGACACGTAGTGGCGGAATTTAATTGAAGGAACTCATAATGGGCGGGTCAGGTACACACACATGCACACATACAAGCATACACACCCCACACGTACACACTACATCCCTCAGGTGGATGTTGTTAACACATTAACGAAAGAGTTTATAGTACAACGGCTAAACGAGCACTGGAGCACTCCCAGCGACGTCGTCGTCGTGTTCAACGGCGCCGTCGTCGTCGTCGCCGCCGCCCTCTTCTCAATTTAATACGCATGCGTACAAACGCCCAGTACTGCAGCAACGCAGCCACCAGCTCCAGGGGAAGAAGGCCGCGGCCCAAAAGGCCAGCCAGACACCGCGACCTACCCGTACCTCGTCTCGTACATGTACCTAGGTCCTCTAACAGTTATCCACTCTCTCTATTCATTCTAATAAGTTTGCTTAGTTGCAACCGATCACCGCCATTTTGTTCAAATCAAAACAATAAACACCCGACTGCAGGGTCTGATAAAAATACTTTGCCCTCTTCGGGCTCACCAGTCGCGGGTCCTGTCCTTTCCTTCCTTTAATCATGCCTCAGACAACTCGTTTCAGACAATTAGTATAAATATGCAGAGGCCTATCTCGCTAATTAAGAAATATGAGGAAATAAAAAGAATAGCAGCTATTCTTTTTATTTCATTTTCGGTCTTCAGAGCTTGTAGGCTGTCAATATAGGCAAGTATATTATAAAAACTTTACTTAAATGTTCTTGAATATTTATTTACCTGCCTATATTGACAGCCCACAAGCTCTGAAGATGGTCTTAATCAAGACCGAAACGTCAGCCTAGTGCTCCTTAATAAAAAGAATAGCTACTATTCTTTTTTATTTCCTCATCAACTCTTCCATCTATATTCTAAATAATAATACATAAATAATTTATTGCCCTCGGGCTTGGTACAGTGACTAGCATGCTGGCCGTCTATGCCAAGGGACACGGGCTCGGATCAGCGGCGTAACTAGCCTTTGAGGGCGGAGGGGGCGAAGCTCAACTAGGGCGCCGTTTTTTAAATTGTAATATAATTTTAAAGAAATCTATCAATTTTTTGGACAATCTATCGAAAGAATATGATAAAATCACCGTCCCTGGGCTATATTTTAGATGCTCTAGGGCGCCTATGTCGGTATCGAGGGGCGCCAAAGGCTTGAAGCGCCTGGGGCGGAGAGGGCAACCCCCCCTTCTCCCCCACCTAGTTACGCTACTGGCTCGGATCCCAGACAGTCTGATGATTTTATTTAAGCCATTTGGATACCAAATTGTTTAAATAAATATGCCTGGACCCCCAATAGGTATATTAATCAATAAAAGTTATCGTAAAAGTCTTATATGGTCTAGGTTGTTGAAAAGACTGTGGGTATGTGTGTGTGAGTGTGAGTGTGAATGGGAAAAAAGTGCGAGTGTTAAAAAAAAAATTCTTAACCTCTAATTACAATTACGCATTAGCCACGAAAACAAAATGCAATTGAAGCTTGCGGCGCATATTTTGAGTTTGGAGATATCACATTTAGGGTTGAAACGATACGCGTATATACAAGTACTTGCTCGATACTTTTCTTTTGATACCAAGTACTTTTGGAATCGAGTACCACGTAGTTGTCGGTCAAAAATGCTCGTAATCGATACTCGCTACACGTACGCGATGATTAGTTAGTTCGGAAGTACATTTAGTAAATTTGTACTTATTTACAATAGAAACAAGTGGAATGATTGAACGGGAGAAATAAAACAGCAAAAATTTTCAGGAATCACCATATAATTTGCAAATATTTCGGCCGGCCTAACGCCTGGGTAAATCTTTACTATAAAGTTCGCTCCCACCAGAGAGTGCTGGCTTACACTTCACTAGTTCTTTTTTGACATTAGCTCTTCATTTATGATCCTTTCGTTCATTTCGCACATGTATTAAATAAATAAATGCAGCTGAAATTACATTTTTGAAAAAAAAAAATGTTACCATTTGAATATTAATTATCATGGCAATTTTAAATTTTATTTCAAAGAAGGAAAGAATCATAATGAAGCACCACATCAATGCTCTCTAGTGGGAACGAACTTTATAGTAAAGATTAGCCTTTTAATAAATTGTTACCCTATTTAGAAATATGGCCATGCATTTTTCTTGAACTCTATAAGAGTACAAAATTTCATTTCGAAATGGCTGGGTGCGAAGTAGGTGGTGGGGGAACCACGAATCGCTCGCAGCGCGCGCCGTGGCCAAACCAGGAACTTTCGGAGGACCAACTGTCACTAATTACTATTGAAATTTACGTAGTATTACGCATTATTAGGCAAAAATAACCAAATATGGGTCACGAAACCTGCTGCAAGAATACTGGCAAAAATAGTGATCACAAATTCTATAAATTTCCACAAGCAAATTGGAAACGAGAACAACGAATGAAATGGATAATTGATGTTGTAGGAAGGAAGTAGGACGTAATTTACTTTTTGTTTTATTTCAGTGCCGATAGATCGCCATGGTTTATTCGATAAAATTTGTTTATTTCTTTACTTAGGTTAGATTAGGTTGAAGTGGCCGTCCCAGAGAGGGAACACACTTAGGCCAATTAGGCCCACGCAGGGGCTATCCCCCCCTTTCCTACCCAAAGAGGAGACTTCGGCAGGATGTTTGAATTATTTGCGGCAAACTGGATATTTCTTTATGAAGACAGTCATGAGAAAGCCCAAGTGTATTATCCGAAAATTAATTTATTGTGCAATTTTAAACGGGAAATAAAAAAGGTCAACGTTATTAAAGACACTGTAGATTTAAATTTACAAATAGAATATATGTAAATTATGATATTCCATTGAAATTATTTGTTTGTTTATTTACTCTTCGTAATGACAGCCAGCCATTTGAGATTTCAAAGTCCACCATAATTGCAACCGCTAGTTGGCGCTTCCATCGAGGACCCAGCCAATTGAAACAGAGCCTTTGTACCTTTATTCAAATGAAATATTACGATTTATATGAGCAATGATGATTTTTTTGTCTGTTTTTACTTTCTCTTACCCTATATATGAAATATATAGAGAAAGTATTGAATTTTTTTTTTACTGAATGTTCCAAGACAAGATGATAGTTAAGGAGGGAAGGAAGAAAGGAAGGGAGGCTAGTTGGCCAAACTGAGAGAGAGCATTCGGTTAAGAATCAATAAGCCTTGCCTCTGGTCATAAAAGATCCCCCGTAAAAGAAATCTGGCTTCCTTTAAAAACAAAGCTAATGTTGCACTTGAGTTGGGGCTATTTATTCTTAAACGATTTTCTACAATATACACTAACTAACCGAGGGGCTTCGAATGCTAGTCCATGGGATCCAAAAATACATAGGCCTACAATTTATTTTTTGAGCCTAGCATATAATTTTTAAGTAAATGAGCCAGTTGTTTTGAAAGTGGCCTAAGTCCATTTATACTTAAATTTAGATAATTAAGGATTTGTGTATGCGATGCAATTAGAAATATACGTGCAGGATACCGATGAGTCATACTGCTTAAGTGTATGTAAAGGTGTTAAATTTATAGTTGCTATTAAATTAAGTGAATAATATGCGTTTTCTTACAAGGATGGAGTTAGGTCACTTTCAAAATCAACAACCAGATTCGTTATAAAAGGCCCTAGGGGTATAAGAATGGTGAAAATGCCCTTGGAACATATTTCAATGATACATAGGGGATTTGTAGGTACTAATAAAATAATAAGATGCTGAAAGTTTCAGATCGCTATCTCAAATGGTTTTTGAGAAAAACCAAAATATGTAAAAATCAGAAAAACATTTTTTTCTCAGGAACGGCTGAATCGATTGATTTGAATTTTTGATATGTTTTGGGGGCTGATGGTACCTTCTAGGGAAAAAATCAAGACCAATATCGGATTATGACATCCTTGAAAAAAATGGCGTTTTTTGTTTAATTTTAATTTTTAACCATGATACAATTTTGGCACAAAAATGAAACAATTTTTTTTGAAATCCGATAAACAAACATCAAAATTTTTTGCCTAAATCAATGATATTAGTTTTTATTTTTATTATTCATTAATCAAAAACTGTTTTTATCTTATAGCATTATAGTTAATGATTATAGATATTTAAAAATTTTAACTTTTGATTTAGGCAAAAAATTTTGATGTTATGAATATAAACTGGTTATTTTGAATAAAATGAAAATATATGTGTAAGCTTAAGCAATAAAAAACAAGATTAAAGCACAAAACATATAAAGTCAATATTTGAGTAATAAATGGTTTTTATTTTTTTCTACTATGGCGTACCTTTTTTTTATGAATTTATGAACTTATGAACTTACAGGAAATTGAATGAGGATTTCAAAAAAATTGTTTCATTTTTGTGCCAAAATTGTATCATGGTTAAAAATTAAAATTAAACAAAAAACGCCATTTTTTTCAAGGATGTCATGATCCGATATAGGTCTTGATTTTTTCCCTAGAAGGTACCATCAGCCCCCAAAACATATCAAAAATTCAAATCAATCGATTCAGCCGTTCCTGAGAAAAAAATGTTTTTCTGATTTTTACATATTTTGGTTTTTCTCAAAAACCATTTGAGATAGCGATCTGAAACTTTCAGCATCTTATTATTTTATTAGTACCTACAAATCCCCTATGTATCATTGAAATATGTTCCAAGGGCATTTTCACCATTCTTATACCCCTAGGGCCTTTGAAGGAACTTTACAAAAAAATTTCAAAATTAAAAAAAAAAACTTATTAGGTACTCAGGTTGACATATTTTCTTCAAAATTTGGTAGAGATCTCCACTTTTAGTGTAAGATGATCACGCATTTGTGGAGTATTTTTTTTTTTTTTTTTGTTTCATCTCAATAGTCTATCAACTTTATTCACCGATTAATTTCTTTTATTATTTTTGAACCTAAGAATAGCTTATATCAACGTAGGTTGCTCTTCCGGTCCATTACACCCCCGCCGAGGCAATTAACTAATTAATTAGCTAACTGCATGTTAAGCGACCGTCGTGACCAGACTTGGGAATAAACGAGAGACCCGTCACCCCTCGGGAGGCTCCTTAGCATGCAAAACACACCAACGGAACAATCCATCAGCCAAAAATTAATTTCCCACACACACACACACACACACATGCGCGCTCTGTATTGGCAAATTTTAAATTAATTCTTAAAGGATAATTAACTGTTTCTAATTAACGCGAGAGACAAAAATATCGATTTTTGGGTTTCGGTTCTTCAATATTTCCTATGCAGGTTTATTCGGTAATTTTAGCGATGAGACTCCGATAAAATAGTACAAAATAATCGATTTGGTAATTTTAAATAGTTTTTCATTTGTTCAAATGCGTTTATCTCAAAATCCCGAAAGGCTTTTTTAATATTTGAGATATCAGAGTGGTTTTGGTCTTATAATGTTCAGGAAATTACCCTCTACAATTAAATATCACTAACTCAATTTGTGAAATTTTCGCCACCCTCCCTTTTCACTTTCCGTATCACAAATTATAGGCGGTTGTAATGCTTAACTTAACGATCAGTTATCTAAAGCCTCCTTTAAAAAGAAATTGTCAAATACCAAATGACAGCAGGCAAATAATTAAGTGTCTATATCAGGGACGTATATAAGGGGGGCCCGAAGGGGCTGCCCCCCCTCGCGAAATTTTTCAAATCTATATATGGCAATATTGTCAATATCTATATTTTTGTTTGAAAAAGTGCGTCGCATAAATAAAAGAAATCAAAAAATATTAAAGGCCTATATAAGCTAATTTTTAATAAAGCTTTTGTCAATGAGAGGGCCGGGCCCCTTGGGGCCCAGGTAAAACCAGGAAAAATTTAGATTAAAAAAATATAATAAAAAAAAAACTTTTTTAAAAAAATGCTTTTATTTAAATTGAACTAAAAAGAGAGAAATAATTTAATTGTTCTTGTTAAAATTGTTGAATATTTATGACTTAAAATAAAAGCGTGGGGCTCACATTGATAGCTTAAAGAATTGTATATATTAATATTTAGAGCCTCGGAATCACTTTGAAGCGCCCCGCGCTTTTATTTTAAGTCATAAATATTCAACAATTTTAACAAGAACAATTAAATTATTTCTCTCTTTTTAGTTCAATTTAAATAAAAGCATTTTTTTAAAAAAGTTTTTTTATTGTATTTTTATTTTAAACTTTTTAGTCTTTTTTATTATAGAGTAAGGCAGGATGCGTGAAATAAAGTACCCCATTAGTTTGGTCAATTTTGGTAAAACCCAACTCACAATTTGCGTCATCAAAAATGACTCTTAAATATCAAATTTCACACCTCTAGCTCATCGGGAAGTGTCCTTAACAAAGACTCAAAGTTGGTGACCTTGAAAGAGTAAGTTAAATAAAAGCATTTAATTAAAAAAGAATTCAAGATATAAAATTTATAAACAAAAAAATATTTATATTTTCTTACAATAGCAACCATTTCTATCTTTTCTATGAAGTACAAGGATAAGGTGGTCTTCAGGCCTCAGGGGGATGTCTAATTGAAATATAAAATTTCAACCTCATAGCTCAATTCCTTCATGCTTAAAATTGAACACAGATAGACAGACAAATCATGTCGCGAAAACCCCTTTTTTGGATTCAGGGGACCTCAAAACGTATATATCCATTAAAATCTCGACATCGGATTTTTGACATGAATCCAATACTTTCTCTCTATATATAGAGGTAAGAGAAAGTAAAAAAATTTAATGAAAATGGGTCTAAGAGTAGGGCCCTCGGAGCTGAGTTATATCCGGTATTTTAAAAATATTTTTGTGTATGGGGGGGGGGGGTATTTTAAAAATGAGTCGCCCCCCCCCTCGAAAAAATTTCTATATACGCCCCTGGTCTATACCATTATGATGGACAGTTAGGCATACAAATGCATTAATTTAATTTAATACCGTAATTAATAAAAGCGCTTAATACTGTACGAATTGAAAATTAAAGGAATCACAATTAAATTAATGCGTTCTTTCTTTCTCTTACCTAAATATCTATTCTAAATTAATTCAATACGAAAAATTAAACAACTAAGGTTAAAGGTTCTTTATAGAGTGTAAATGTTTTAATTTTCACCTTCAGTTTAAAGACTATTTTAACGACTCAAGAACATTCGTAAAACTTAACGGAAGGTTTAAACGAAAAGTAGTGTTTAACGGCTCTGTAAATACTTCGTGACAACCCATCGTTAGAATTCTTTCACTTTATATTGTTATTATTTATTTAGACCAGAGCTCGAATAATCCGGCAAATCAGATGCACAGAGTACTGCGCTAATCTCGGCTCTTAGTTTGATTTTTGAAAAAATTCATTTATACATTTAAATAAAATAATAAAGTAAAACTGTGTGGAGGTCAGGCCGGGCGGGCTGTGCAGTAGTACTGAGGGCAGGCGCCCGGAGGCCCCCGTGCAGCCACCGCCACCACCACCGCCACCATCAGATCAATACAGTTGGGGACGGGGAGACTCAACGCACTTCAACATCGGGCTCCAGCTCCAGCACTAGCCAAATAGTGCAATTATGCTTTGTTCGTTTTCCTACCTGGTTGTATTTCGTCAATGCGTGGCTGAAGACCTTCTCCTCTGCCTCCAACGACTGAAAAGCCGAAACGTTTGTCTTTGAAGCCAAGAAGAATCGTCACGTCGATCAAATGCACCTAGAAAAAGAAATTGACTAATTACGACAACGCACATTATCATTTTTACTTTCTCTTACCTCTATATATGCTAATATATAGAAAGAGAAAAATATTGGATTCATGTCAAAAATCCGATGTCAAGATTTTGATGGATATAAACGTTTTGAGGTCCCCTGAATCCAAAAAAGGGGTTTTCGCGACATGGTTAGCACGCTAATCCCTACAGAAAGCCCCGGAGTCGCCCCCCCCTCGAAAAAATTTCTATATACGCCCCTGGTCTATACCATTATGATGGACAGTTAGGCATAAAAATGCATTAATTTAATTTAATACCGTAATTAATAAAAGCGCTTAATACTGTACGAATTGAAAATTAAAGGAATCACAATTAAATTAATGCGTTCTTTCTTTCTCTTACCTAAATATCTATTCTAAATTAATTCAATACGAAAAATTAAACAACTAAGGTTAAAGGTTCTTTATAGAGTGTAAATGTTTTAATTTTCACCTTCAGTTTAAAGACTATTTTAACGACTCAAGAACATTCGTAAAACTTAACGGAAGGTTTAAACGAAAAGTAGTGTTTAACGGCTCTGTAAATACTTCGTGACAACCCATCGTTAGAATTCTTTCACTTTATATTGTTATTATTTATTTAGACCAGAGCTCGAATAATCCGGCAAATCAGATGCACAGAGTACTGCGCTAATCTCGGCTCTTAGTTTGATTTTTGAAAAAATTCATTTATACATTTAAATAAAATAATAAAGTAAAACTGTGTGGAGGTCAGGCCGGGCGGGCTGTGCAGTAGTACTGAGGGCAGGCGCCCGGAGGCCCCCGTGCAGCCACCGCCACCACCACCGCCACCATCAGATCAATACAGTTGGGGACGGGGAGACTCAACGCACTTCAACATCGGGCTCCAGCTCCAGCACTAGCCAAATAGTGCAATTATGCTTTGTTCGTTTTCCTACCTGGTTGTATTTCGTCAATGCGTGGCTGAAGACCTTCTCCTCTGCCTCCAACGACTGAAAAGCCGAAACGTTTGTCTTTGAAGCCAAGAAGAATCGTCACGTCGATCAAATGCACCTAGAAAAAGAAATTGACTAATTACGACAACGCATATTATCATTTTTATTTTCTCTTACCTCTATATATGCTAATTTCCAGAAAAAATTGTTTGAAAAATCGACTACCAAGATTTTGTGTAAAATTTTAATTTTATTAAAATTGTGATTTTATTTAAACATTTTTAAAGTTTTATAGTAGATTTGTTTTTGTTTCAATACTATTTGAACATATTAAATTATTTTAATTTTCTAAAAAAATTTTTTGCCCCCCCCCCCCTGATTCAAATTCGTTCCGTGTATATATATATTACATATATATAGGTAAAAGAAAGTAAAAATGTTTTGATGTTAATCCACAATCTTTATTCTTTATTCTATTTCAGTGGTTCCCAACGGGTGTGCCCCGGCACCCAAGGGTGCCGCGAGATATTTAGGGAAAAAAAATAGGCGGAAAAAATAAAGTTTTGCTCGAAAAAAGGCGAAAAGGGTGCCCCTAGTGTGTAATGTGTTCCAACGCACCTTTGGGGTACCGTGGAATTCAAAAGGTTGGGAAACATTGTTCTAATTATTTATATGTGTAGTAAATAGAGAGAGTGACGAATTGCTGGGAGCGCCTGCCATATAGACAATACGCTATGATAACGGACAAATTGGGAGGAGGGATAGTTAGGCGTTAGGAAACTTCTCTCATTCAGAGCGTCGTAATTCAAAGAAAGATCGTAGAAGAGAGAGAGAGAGAGAGAGAGAGGCAATTTCCCTAACTTGTTTATAAGGGGGCCGCCATTAGTGCATATTCTCAAAGAACTAAGCACACCTCGTCCCCCTCCCATGCAAGAGACAGGATCAAGTATTGTGTAGGTGGCGGAGTCAAAAAATCAAAACTTGAAGAGTTTCGGCAGACAAATGTATTTATTAAAGCTGACGTTTCGGTCTCTTATCTAGAGCATCTACAGAGGAGGTTGGCGAGAATGGATGGAAAGACGAGGGTCCGAAACGTCAATCTGGTTCAGCTTTTATAAAATGAAATTGACTGCCGAAAGTCTTCAAGTTTTTTTTTTCTTTGACTCCACCTAAAATTGTGAAATTTATCAATAATTCCAACTTTTTCTTTATAATGTAGGTACTCTCTGAAACTACTTGACAGATTTTTTTTTAATTTATAAATAAATAAATAAAAAATCTGGTGTGATTGGTCGCACCAGATTTTTTATGATGACCACGGGCGGATTAATGCAATTTTGTCGGGGGCGGTTTTTTTTTTTTTATTTTTTTATTTAAGGACTTTGTCGACATCTATGGCCATTTAGACCCCTTTCCTATTTATTTAAATTGATTGGTAACAAATTCAATTGAAATTAAAGAGCGGAAATCATAATTTCTTTAGATTCCTAGTTTTTATAACTGTTTGAATTTCTTCTCGGGGGGGGGGGGGCGATCGCCCCCACCGCCCCCCTCCCTTTAATCCCCCTCTGGTGTTGACATATATTTAGATTCCGTCAGTACAGTACATTTATCATTCCTCCGCCAGATTTTTGATATTTTAAGACTCGGCTCTATCTCATTTTTTTGCGAAGATTTCTTTTCTGAATGTTAAACCGACCATCTGCATTTCGTTTCGTTGAATATTCTGCAATTTGTTTACTAATAAAATATGCGAGTTATTTTACCGGAAGGGAATGCCGTCCATTGGATGCCACATGTCGCCATGACTGAGAGACACCCTCGTCTTTCTTCGGTGCCTGGAATGGCTCATCTCTTGATGGGAACGTTTCGAACCGAGTTCTCCAACGCACCGACGACCAGAGGTCCTCGCTCTGAAAAACACAAGCATCCATTTTCTATTAATACTTGAGATTATTTGCAGAGGGATTTTTTTTTATAAGTCTATAACTCTATTATTTATATTTCAATATGAGATTTAATTAAAAAAAAACAAAGATGTTGATAAGAGAAGTGGCTGTTCAACGATTAGAGTGATAGACAGGAAGAGAGGATGTCAGCCAAAGAAGAGCTCTATCGAATAAAAATCTCTACTTAGAAGATGTTTCTGGTTTAATATTTTTTTTTGTTGACTTTTGGAATTTGAAAGAAATTAAAAGCGGGAAAAAATTCCAAATTAACTTTTGGTTATTAATTTTTAAGTTGTTTCCCATAGGAAATGATGAGAAATATTTGATTCTTTTCTTTGTGTATTCAGAGAAACAAATCTCAAGAGGTCTGGATTGGAATAGGTATATCTTTCTTTCATTAGTAAAAGAAAGAAGGGATGGGGAGGGAAGGGTCTTATAATTAAGAAAGGGAGGGGGGAATGGGGGGGAGGGGGTGTTAGGGGATATATAGAAAAGGGGGGGGGGATGGAGGGGGAGGGGGGGGAGTTATATATAATTTTTGTATATGCTTATATATAACAACTCTATCTGCATCTCAATGGTGTATACCTTGAGAATGCCAATAATCTCTTAGGAACTGATGATGGATTTATATTTTTAAACCAGAAACGTCTTCTGAGTGGAGATTTTTATTCGATAGAGGCTCTCCTTTTGGCTGACATCCTCTCTTCCTGTCTATCATTCTAAAAAAAAAAAAACAATTGGTGTGACTGGTCGCACAGCACACAGCTTTCTCTTACCTTTGATAAAAGAAAGTTGTGTTCTCTGTTTGTCACAGCAGATTTTTGTGTCGACATATATTTAGTCTCCGCCGAATTATTAAAATTCAAGATGTTAATTTATAAACATGGAAAAATATTTATATTTTGTTTCATGGCCTCCTATCTTTCCTATGAAGTACAAGAGTAAAGTGTGCTTCAAAAGATTTCAAGGCCAAAATGAGAATATACATTTTAAAGAGTATCTAAAAAATAATTGATTTTTGAATTTTAATCAAAATCGTTGTAGCGAATTTTGAGAAAATCGAAAATAACTGAAAAAGTACATCAGTAAAGTACTAGTACTCTTTGACCGATTTTGATCAGAAGCTTACGTGTCACGTTTCAGGAGGGTACCGAACTTAAATATAAAATTTCAACCTCGTAGTTAATACTTTATTTAGCTCACAGACGCACTTTTTTGGCCCATAAAACCTGTATTTCCATCCGAATCTCGACGCCGAATTTTTGTCATGAATTCAATACTTTCTCAATTTATCTATCTTAATTAAGAAAATGGTCTGCAAAGTCGTTCTTCATTCATTCATTATGTAATATTTTATAGAATCATATGCTAATTGAATCGGAGAGTGAATTAAGTTAAATAATAATAATAATTTATAAGGAAGTGGCTTTACATATGAAATATGATTTTTTTTAAGGAAGCAAATGGACTTACGTCAGAGAGACTTTAATCTGTTAGCGCTTGAGGGATTTCTCAATTGGTGTGCGAGGCGAGCTCTCAGCCGTAGAGCCTCCGTGCCTGTCTTTTGCCAACTCCTTCATTCTTTATTATTTATATTTAATAAATAAAATAACAAATGTTTGTATGTCGTATATTTTCCCCAGGGGCGGATCATAAGCAAGGCGCCGTCGAATATGGGGGCTCCCAAAATGGATCGTGATATAAAATTTCATTTCATTTTTATAAAAAATTTATCAATTGACTTATGAAATTCAATCATTATTTTGTAAAATTACATTTCCTCTCATATTAAGTGTAGCTATCAATGTAAAAAGACAAATAACATAATTCAATAGTCATTTAGGTTCCAAATATTATTTTTCAACGATAATTGACAACAAAGTATTAATTTAAATATTTATATAAAAAAAAGACCTTATAAATTAAATATCTATTGAAAAGTCTTTTAAATTAATACTTTGTTGATCACTTTTCATTAAAAATTCTTTTAAAATTTCTTTTGAATTTTTTAAATAAATTTAAAAAAAACTTCAAGATATTTTAAATAGAGCTCTAAGTTAGTTTTTAAAGTGAACTACTGTAGTTAACGTGATATCATTGATTTTTGAACTATTAAATAGTTTGAATTGTTAGCTTATTATAGAAAAATTTGTTAAAGAAATATCTAGAAAAAAAACGCATATAATTATGTTAATAATTATCATATTATAATTAAATATTTATTGAGATCTATATATTTGAATAAGATAATAAATAGTATTCAAAATACCTCGATTCGGACTTAACAATTCATAGATATATTTAACAAGACTGTTAGTGACTTTCATAAATCAATGATGCTGGCCCCTGTAGAGATTATTACTGAAATATTTACAAATAAACCCAAGGGGCAGGATATCCCCGCTCCAGTAGAGAAGGTCGATTTTTTCCAAAACCTCTCTAAAATTGCTAATTTTTTTTTGACCTCACGAAACCCCATCTAGGATGTGTTCCCTTGTTCGTCGACGTTCGCTGATCAAATGCACGAGTCTCAACTTAGCAGGTTTCATTTTTCTTTTAATTAAATCAATAGGAAAAAAAAATAAATAAAAAAATTTACAGTCTACACTTGTAAGGATTTCAATTAGGAGAGGGGCACCCGAGGGACGGGGGGGGGGGGGGAGAGGGCTTAAGTGATATTTGATTTTTCAAAATTGAAATTAAACGATTTAATTTTGTTTAGTCGATGGACATAAATTCAATGTAGGTGCGCGCACCACAACTGCAGATCAACTCGTTTTTTTTAATGCATCGACAAAAAATCGAGCATATGTGCCTAGCCTAAGTCCATTTGCAGCCCGTAGTTCAGTCAAATTCGCCTAAAACAAATTTATATAACCAATTTACATATTGATAAATCAGTATAAACATTGACCGACGTCATATCATTTGTCTGAATTTTTTAATTAACAGATATGCTAACCTTTAATTTTCTCGAAATAATAGAAAATGGACTTAAACCATTTTCAAAATAAACGGTCCATATAAATATAATTTCATAATAATAAAATTTTACTTGCTCAGGGGCCCACATCTTGTGGGTACGTGGGTGGCGACCACGAGCTGCCCAAGCTGGGACAGGCAGTCCTTCAGTTTTTTGTATGTCTGTCTCTCCCTTCCTCTTTTCAACAGGGGTCAGACCGTGCGACGGGCCGGCCTGTCTTATTTCTGTCTTATAAAGGAGGAAAAAATTCTCCCGCATCGCGGGAATAAGGCGAGGACAGAAGAAGAAGAGAGGGGAGTGCATCTGAATCGAACCCAGGATCTCTAGCCTTTCCGGAGCATTGGTTTGCTATCCATTGCACCAAGCCACCGGACCCTCGGCCTACGCCAACAATAACTCACTTCTCCTTATATGCAAGTTGACCGTGCATTTCTCTAACAAAGTGAGAAATATTTCTTACTTGTCCGCCGGAGGCCTGAAGCCCCGGAAAGGCCGGAGATCCTGAGTTCGATTCCCGCGAGCCAAGGGGCGCTTGGCCCACAAACAAAAAGAATACTCACAATGTTAAACTAGTATCTTATTCAAATATATAGGCGTATATGTAGATCTCGAAAAATATTTTTGTATTCGCCTGGTCTGAAAATTGCAAGGGGTTCGTATACTATTATTTCAAATGAATTGAATGGATACCAATAAATAGAAATGCCGAAAAAAGATCGCTATATTTTCTTCTGTCAAAATGATGCCAGCCAGCCTTACCTCGGATCAAACAATAAAAACACAAAAGACGAAATATAGCTTAATCGAACAATCGCCAAGGATTCTCAAATTTTACGAAATAAAGCGTTAAATTTTAAAGAGAAATTATAATAACAAATGTGTGGATTGTCCAAAATATCCCAAATTGTGACCGCCGCCCTGAGAGTGGATTTTTTCTTGTTATTAGAAGATAGATACGTTAAATGATAAAGATAGGATATAATCAAATCAAAGGCAGGTAGGTTCTTACCTTGTCACACTTCATGGCAATCTCATGTCGAGCTCTCGTTGATGGCAAGCAGGCGCAGACAACCAACGAAGGAAGGAAGCCGACTAACAACACAATCCAACCAAGCCCGCCAGCCAGCTAACCAATTAATTATCTTCTCTTCTTTATCTCTTCACTAACGCCATCTGATTAAAAATAATAATAGTTTTAATATTACCAGGTATTCCAGTATTGTATGCTACAATATTCTTATTTTATAGATCTTGTGTAATATTGATATTTCTCTTTTGTGATAATTCCAGAGCAGCCCGAGCCCCTCGCTTAAGAGAATACAAATATTTTCGCATTTTTGTTTAATTTAGACCCCGTCCCTATTTATTTCAATTAATTGATATACACAAGAAATTTGAAACTTGCTCTACAACGGTCAGGGAATAAACGGATCTACAAGATCTCCCGAATGGGGAGCGAGAGATATCTTAAAATCTGTTACATACGGGAACTTTTTTCTATTGGTGCGCCATCTTTCCTCAAAAAAAAATTTTTAATTTTTTTTTTTTTTTTTTTCAGGACTTCTGATTTGTCTTGCGACATGACCATCGACTCTCTTGACCATATGCTTTTCAATCGTATTTTTAACTAATATAAAGGCTCCCTGGTGTGGCATAGTAGGTAGCGTGCCTACCTCCTATGCCAAACGTCGCGGGTTCGGACCCAGGCAGTCCGATGATTTTATTTAAGCCATTTGGATACCAGATGGCTTAAATAGAAATGCCTGAACCCACAATAGATAATATAAATTACAACGGTTATCGTCAAAAGTCTTAAATGGCCTAAGTTGCCGAAAAGACTGTGTGAATGTGTGTGTGAGTGTGAGTGTGAATGAGAAAAAAAGTGTGAATGTTTTAAAAAAAAAAAAAAAAAAAAAACGCCAAAAACTAATATAATTTATTTATATTTATATGTATATCTCTTTAAGTTCTGTAAATGATATATGATTGAATTATATAATTTATACATATTTAACACCCATCTGTTCTGAGGATGATCTCAACTGGGATCGAAACGTCAACATAACATGGGAATAAAAATAATGAAATACAACTAGCTGCGAATTTTCTTTCTTCTTTTAGGCCCTGTTTTCACCTATCCTGATTGAACTACAAGCTATAAGTCCTACGAATCTAAATCATGAAGAGTTTCCTAAGAAAATAATAGATTTAAAAAGAAAAAAAAATACAAATCTATATATATAATTCACTAATGTCCGTCTGTCTGTCTGTCTGTCTGTCCGTCTGTCACGCTCTATTTAGGTAACTTCCCGTTGGAATTTTGAAATGAAATTTTTTATGCCGGTTAATTCTATTTCCACAGCTAGAACACCAAGACTTGATAATCTGTTCGGCAGGGGCGTATATAAGGGGAGGGGGCGAGGGGGCCCGGGCCTATTTAGGCTATATTTATACTATTTGAAGGAAATAAATATTTTTAATTTTCTTCTTTTAATTCAATATAAAATGTTTTTATAAATTAGAAATACAATAGGCTCTAGACTTATATAAAATATTTTGGAAAAAAATGAATTTCTTACTATTTTAATTTTTTTTAATTTAAAAGATTTTATTTTTCAAAAGAAAAAATGTATCATTTTTAAAAATAAATGAAATAAAAGAAGAAATTTTGCCCCCCCCTGTCCCCTCCTAGGGGATGCCAGGGGGGCAATGTACCCTTGCCCCCCCCCCCCCCCCCAGTTCCGGCGCCTATGCCTGGTAGTAGATTAAGAAAATGATTTTTTTTTATTATTTTTAGATTTTGAGCTTAAAGAGCCCAGGTCCCCTCAAGAAAATGATTATAACCATGAAAATTAATTTTTTTAAAAGAATTTTAAGGTTGCAGCACATTCTTAAATATTTATCCCCGTTCTGAGAACTCCAAAACGCACAAGAGGCCATGTAGCAAAAGTGAATTTAATAAACAACCGTACGGTGGCGCCATCCTGGTGATGAACGGATGAACTATTTAATTCTATCATGAACTGTTTATTCTAAATTCTATTTAGTATTTTTATAATAAACCAGTCACAAAGCTCGTCTTCGGTCATTTTGCCATTGAAATCTTCTGAAGACCACTTAACTAGAGTACTTCATAGGAAAGATACGAGAAATGGTTGCCATGGTAACAAAATATAAATATTTTTCTGTTTATAAATTTTATATCTCGAATTCAAATGTACCGTATTGTCGCAAGCTAAATATATCTCGACACAAAAAAATATGCAAGCACAGAACACAACGTTCGATTACCGAAGGTAAGAGAAAGGTGTGTGCTGTGTGATCAGTCACTCCAGATTTATATATACAGATGATCCAAATAAACAAACAAATAGTATTAATTTTACTTACTTTTAAATAATTCGAGATGAAATGAAGGGCTGATTTCTAGATACACACAAACACTAATACGATGTTAACACTAAACAATCTCAAAGACAACTAATAAACATGTGACATGTGAACAGGATCAAATACCGCTTGTTGAGTGACGTAACAATTTTCTCGGCTTCTGATTGGTCAGAGCCTTTCTTGTTGTTGGCTTAAACCCGCCAGGGATCCCGCCAAAATTATTCGTTAATAATTATTTTTTATTCTAATTAAAAGATATAAGTATGTGTGTATTAAAAGAAAAAAAAATAATAAAATTAAAAAATTTCAAATCCAAAAATATATAATCCATAATTTGAAAAAATATAAAAAAAAAAATTATTTAATATGGCAATTTGAATATCTATGATTATCTTGACTACTCTATGACGTCATTGTTTCTCAGAAACAAAGTAAATCTATTTTATATTCCACAAAATAATAAAATAAAATTCTCAAAAAATTGTATGTTAAAAAGATGCTTTTCATAAATAAGAAATTATATATAATATTTAAAATATTATATACATCGCGTATATGAGCCGCGAAACGGAAATTTATATAAATATTTAATTATATAAATATGCTTTTCACTACCTTTGATTTGTGGTCGCCGCCAGATCCGGAATGTCGATTTCAAAACGTCATTATTAAAAAAAAAAAAAATTCTGGAAAATTTACTAAAATCGGATTTAATGACTGGTCAAAGAAATTTGAGGAATAAAAAAAATTATAAACATAACCAAAGAATAATTTTCGATTGTTTGAATGTCACGTGATCTTATCGAGATAAACAACGTTCAGGACGAATGAGAAATAAAAAAAAAAAAAATTGTACATATAAAAAATTATAAATAAAATTTAAATATTAATAAAATAAATGTTATTATATTTAAATAATTTTGATTCAATAGGTTAATATAAAATTTGAACTTGGCAGTGCGACTGCATCGCCATCTGCGCCGCAGCTGTCAAAACTAATATCAGACAAATATGTCTCACTAATTCTAGGTAGACATTCTTTAATTTTATTTTTAAAAAAATATCATATTAAAACAATCAATAAAATTAATTCGAATCTCCTACAATGGATGAATATACAAAGATTTATTGTCGATGTGCACACATTGCTGTCAAATATCAAAACTCTTTAATCATATGGGGCGGATATATGGTAGGCCTATTACTTTTTTTTTTTAATAATTATTAAATAATAATTCACTGAAACTGTACTTATTTATTTATTTAATATTTAATTAATACCTTGGAGTTTGTTTCAGAAGGAAACAAAAGATGCTACGAGTTATACTTATCATCAACCTGATGAATTATTTATATATTCTCCCGATGATGAATCTTGGTTCGTAATATTTACCGTATTTATAAAGAGATACAAAAGAAAGTTTATAATTAATCTTTAGACAGTGATTCTTTTTTTTTCCATTCACACAGTCTTTTCGGCAACTTAGGCCATATAAGACTTTATACGATTACCGTTATTATGAATAATATATATTGGGGTCCAGGCATTCTTTATGCCATTTGGTATCCAAATTTGGTTTGAGTCTGAAGTTTTAATCTAGTTACTCAGCTAGTGGATGATTTTATTTGGACAGTAACTGCAAAGCAAATACCCGATTGCTGGGAAACACAAACACTCTCACACACAAGCTGATAGACATCCACTAACCAGCAAGACTGCGATTCGGGAGGGCCGAAAAGGCAAATCAACCAAAGCGACTTGACTGCAGCCAGTCCCGGAAGACAGAATATATATATGGGTGATTCTACGCTATTTGGATTTTTTGTGTCCAGAAACCAAATATACTCTGTTCAATTTAATATTCATGATTTCCTTAGTTGACATTATTTTCGTATCTGTAATGATAAAGGCCAGAAGATATTTTAATTTTTTTGAGTTTTATTAGCACCAGAAGAAATATATTACCTGAAGAATGACACTATTGGCAGAATTGTGAAAATTAAGCTAGGAAAGTGACAGACAATTAACTAGAAAGCTAAATGAATATTAAAAAAACATACATATTATAGCTATAAGATATTAAGGAAATAAAATTTCGTCCCTACCCGTGGGCGGGTATTTTCCCTGGCAGTTTTTTTTTTATTCCATTTTTTGGCATCGAAGGCCATTTAGACCCCGTATCTATTTATTTCAATTGGATTGATAGCTAAATCCAATTGAAATAAATTTTTGTCGCATTAGACGGGATGCAAACCCTTGAATTTGCCTGAAAATGACGCCAAACTAGTGACAAAACCACACATTACGTTAAAAAAAAACAATACGCGTCCTTCTTGCCAAAGTTTCGACGTAATTCATGACATTTACATACAATAAACATGGCATTGTACAAATGTAAAGTTAGGTAACGATAAAATATAAAGAGATTTACTTACCAGAATAAATATTGCATCGACTGGCCCAAACACACTTTATGACAATTCAACAATAACTGAAGCTATATTATTTGAATTATGCTCAACGCCGTTAGCTTGCCTCTTACTTCAGACTGTACTACGCCTGTTATTCATGGCCATTGTTATCCTTTGGCAGTTTTTATGATAAATTTTTATCTTTTAATTTTTCCAGAATAGATGACATCATTTTTAGGTCACGTGTAAACAAGTATTTTTTTTATAATAACAAATACTTTTATAATGTATTTTCATTAATTATGTTTTGGGGTTTACTTATGTTTATAATTATGGTAAAAAATATTATGTCAAGTTAATAAATAAATGAGCGTCGAACAAAACTAGTAAAAAAACTAGAAATGGGACACCCAGAATACTTGACATTTATGACTATTTTCAACTATTAATTCCTAAAATGAAACAGTTATCGTGAATTGACTAAATGGCCCCAATAAAACACGATATTCTTTATTATTTAAGAATACAGTATCAATGATATAATTATTTTAACATATATTTTTTCCACTGACCAATAAAATTCAAATAGCGTAGAATCACCCATATATATTAAATATTAAAATTATATAAAAAAATAATCATTTTTTTTTTTTTCATTTCCAGGAATCGAGTTTTAACCAAAGGTGATATACCCCCGGAAAATTCAGGAACCTGTGCTGTCATTTTACATGATTTCTTATACATTTTTGGAGGTAAAATTATTTATTTTTTTGTTTCATATTTGATTCAAAAATTCAGGCTGGTCGTCCACTGGAAGCGTAAACGCGCTATCGCTACAAGAATCGCACGCATTGCACGCGACTTCGCGCTACATTTGACATAAAATTTCATACACATTTTTAACCAATATTTAAAACAAATTTTCTTCTTCTTCTTCTTCTTCTTCTTTTAAGCTCTTTGCCTCGCCCATTGAGCATTTGGCCAATGTATCTTGCTTAAATCTTATATACGGTATATTTAACAGATCTTCCCAATAGATGTGATGAGTGGAGGCAGCATCATCCCTCGCTTCTTCCATGTAGTCATCTCCCAGCCGTTGAACAATATCCTGCATCATAAGCTTCCAGTCCTGATACGATATTTAATCTTGGGGTATTGTTATGTCCCATTTGCTGGCTAGATTTTTTAGCTCCTTGAACCAGGCAATATCTCTTCTTATGATTTCTTTGGCCAAAACTTTAGGGTATCTATTCTCTGGCATTTTTAACACCTTGAGTATGTAGTTGACATGCAAGCCCATGTATATGTGTGCATGGCTGTTAGTCCTGTTTTGCCGGTGAGAGTATTTTAGGTTGGAAAAACAAAGGGTTAGACGCGACAAGGCGCTACAGATCCCGTTAATTTGGGATCTGTAGCGCGTTGTCGCGGACGAGCTTCAATTGATTCACACACATTGGGATCTGTAGCGTGAATACGCCTGATGTCGCGCGTGTACGCGTCCAGTGGACGACCAGCCTTAAGATGAGAATAAAAATCATTTTATTCTTTTTTTAGGGTATTATAAAAATGACGGCAACTCAAATCAACTTTATAGATTAGACCTTAAGGACCGTAAATGGAAATTAATTGAGCCTGGAGGGGTATCTCCAGGCGCTTGTGATAAATTAGTAGGCTGGACGCATGGTGGAAAGTAAGTTTAGAAATTTAATATAATTAAAAAAAAAAAATAATAATTTCTAATATTTTTCATTAATTTTAAGGGTATATTTTTTTGGTGGCTTTGGCCCACAAAATCACACCGATGTGCCATATGAATTTGTGATTGATCAGTCAACAATAATCTTCCCACATCAGGTGAGAGGCTGGAATAATCAATTGTTGGAATTTGACCCGGAGACGCTGTCATGGTCATGGCCGAGGACTCGGGGCAAGACTCCGAAACCGAGAGCGGCGCATGCGGCTGACATCTCCGGCGATAACGTTTATATTTTTGGCGGAAGACATCATACAACACGGCTCAATGATTTGCACTGGCTCAATATGAACACCCTCGAATGGAAGGGGTAAATACTACGGCTACACCCGCCCCCTCTCCCCTCCCCTCTTTAGGAAAAACAAGTCTCTCTATGCCTTGCGCTTGAGAGGGTCTTAAATTCGCATCTTTAGAGTTGCGATCACTGGCCTGGCTAAAATTGAATAATAGACGAAATCATTTCCTAGGGTGTTACGATGTTACGAGTATGTGGAGAACAAAAGACCTTCTTATCTCTTTTAGTACAGCGGGGTTGACCTGCAGATGCCCATGCACCGGACGCCAGGTCGTTCATTGTCGGCTCTATCAGGTTGTGGAAAGCAGTGACGGGGCCAGCTTTTTCTCACAGGGGGGGGGGGGGGGGCAATCTTACCATTGAGGGGGGGGGGAAATCTTTTGCAAATTAGACACTGAAATCTGATATTTTATAGCTATTCTGAGACGTGAAAAATATTATCTAGTAGAAAAAATAAAAGGCAGCAGTTATGTTTATTTCTTTATTAAAGGACCCACAGCCACGTTTCGGTCGACTATGTGACCATCTACTTGAACTCTAGCCATGAAGATGGTCGCATAGTCGACCGAAACGTGGCTGTGGGTTCTTTAATAAAGAAATAAACATAACATAATTAAGTATTTATTAATTCATATACCCGAACCACGGATCCTCCGACTCCCGGCGGCACAACCTTATTTTTTCGGGTGTATGAATTAATAAATATTTAATTGTATAAATTTCAGGGCTCACATACGCGAATATATAATATCTTAAATATTATATATAATTTCTTATTTATTAATAACATAACTACTCGGCCTTTTATTTTTTCTACTACATATTAATTCAGCTATTCACCTCGCTAACATAAAAATATTATCAAACTTAGCTTGATTTATAAGCTTTTTAAATTAAAAAATAAATATTATGGGGGTTAATATTGATAAATTACAAATTTATTATAATTAAGGTGCGGCGCGGAGTAAAATTTGGCCACGTTTTCAGGTTCATATTAGTAAAATCCGGACATTTCTCAGATCCGAACTCCAAACCCTAAGTTAAATTTAAAAAAAATTTTGTTTAAATAACAATATTGTTTAAAAATAACAAATTTATATATATCATCTCACGACTTTGGTTTCAAGCTGACTGGGGGGGTCATCCGGGGGGGGGGGGGGCAGATGCCATTTACGGCGGGGCGCTTGCCCCCGGCCGGGGGCCCGGAGCGCCGTCACTGGTGGTGGGTGGAACGGCAACCCGCAGTCTATCAGAGGTTCGAGGACTTTGGCCTTTACTTTCGTAACGTTTGTTACTTGGTGGGCAGAAGAGGTTTGTTATTCCTGGACTGAAAAAGGAGAATTAAATTCTTTGTACAGTGAGGGATAATACATATTAAGTCCCACCCATGCGTTTTCTACTTGTGATTATTTCATTGTTTTTTAAAAAATATTATATATATATTTTTTAATGGGAACGTTCATGGTTCAAACCTAGAAAATTTCCAATAAAGATTTTCATTTTCTTTTATAAAAATAATGAGATAATCACAAGTAGAAATCGAATGGGTGGGGCCTAATATTGACCCTCACTGTACACAAGCAATTGTAAAATATGGGGAATGACTTCCCCGAGACTTTCTCGTATATTCTTTTGGAATTACGTCTGGGTGTGTGTGTGTGTGTGAACACGATTGCTTAAAAACCAAAGCAGCTAGATGGATGAAATTTGGTATATGCTCCTTACACTAAAATTATAGATTTCTATCAACTTTTGGAGTAAATACGTCACTTGGAAGTAGTACTTTACCTAATAAGTTTTATCAAAAATTTCCAAATTTTCAATTTCTTTGATAAACTACTCTATTTTAAAAAGTTTTTATTCTTTGATATTTTTCCGAAAACTGAATAGTTTTTGAAATAATCAACGAAGAAAATAACAATTTTCGTTAATTTTGATAAAAAATCAAAACCAAATCATACAGGTGTCATTAAAAAACATGTAAATATATAAACAAATGAACTTATTAGGTAAAGTACTACCTCCAAGTGACGTATTTACTCCAAAAGTTGATAGAGATCTACAATTTTAGTGTAAGGAGCATATACCAAATTTCATCGATCTAGCTGCTTTGGTTTTTAAGCCATCGTGTTCACACACACACCCAGACGTAATTCCAAAAGAATATACGAGAAAGTCTCGGGGAAGTCTTTCTCCATATTTCGATAAATAAAACTGTATTGACCCTCAAATAGTGTCGTGACGACGTCTTACAATGCAGGTAGAAAGCGGCTGATTTACAAACTTTAATTTTGTCAATATCTCGAAACTAATATTTTGTGGCTTATGACTATCTTCCACTAAGCCCTTCATTTGCAAAAATAAGGTGGTTCTCAGAAAGTTGTGATGTTTTTCTTTCTCCCGAATCAGAGATTATTCCTCTCCCCAATTTCAACAATGAGATTTTTCTGTTCATATAGCCTAGGACAATATCATGGGAACATTAAGAATGGAACAAATCTCAACCTCCGTGTCATTTTTATCTTATTTACAATGAATGAGTTCAGTAAATGCTGAGCTGGTCAGGAAACGCGTCTGATTAAAAGAACTGGAAAATAAACTTGAAAAGTTTAATTCTTAAAACTTATTAGTGCACTTTTTACTTTTTTTTAATAAAATGAATGAATCTTTAATATTTATTTTCTTTAATAAATATTATAAATTGCATAAATTGGCAATAGGCATTAAATTAGAAACAATGAAAACAAATTAATTGCCAATAATTAGTTATTAATTAAATTTATCCATTGTTCAAGTTTTATTTATAATAAATAAATATTTCAATTATAAAATCTGTATATTCAGCGAGTTTGTTTCATAATAAACTTCTTGTTCTTACTATTCACATGAGATTGCCAAATAATAAAGATGACACAGCGCAGATTCGAATTCGTTTTTGTTTTTTCGTTTGCAGGATCGAAAACCTCGAAGGCGTCGAGGGTCGATCTTGGCACAGCTTCTCGTTTATCGAGCCCACTAAAGCGATCATCTACGGGGATTAAATACAAGCAATTCAATTCTCAGTGAGTCTTAATCTTTTCTCTCTCTGTTTTTTTCCCCCTCAACCTTTTTTTTTTTTTAATATTTGCAATTTTTTTAGCTAATCTTTCAATTATCGACACTAACGCTTTAAAATTAATGAACTCAAAAGAATTACATCCGAGACTCTGGCATCAAGCATCGTATTTTGAAACAACTAAAGAATTGATTATCATTGGTGGATACATTGTATGCCTATTTGATCTCGAAAGTGTTCGTATCATTTATATTTCTAATTTTTTTTTCATTCTCAAAAGATCAAAATGAATAAGAGTTCCCGAGTGGGTGCAAACTTTTGAATTCAGAAAAAAAAATAATTTGTCAACACTAACTAAAGAATTTGAAAATTTCTTTTCTATTCGATCATCATTTTTGACTAATTTTAATAAATATTTTTTCTTTATTAACACTTAACAGAAGATGTAATTTGTTATAATTGTTTGCACTTTTTTTGTTATATAACCCGAGCAAAGGAATTTGTTTATAGATGATGGGTGGATTTTGTCAATCTCCCCTCCAGGGGCCCCGTTCGCCGTCGAGATGGACGTCGCCTACGATCACGGCGAGCCCCGATGCGCCCACACGGCCACTTTGATTCATTCTGATCTCATAATCCATTCAGGGGTGACACAACCCTTTTATAAAACTGAAATTGTTCTTGAAGTAGAGTATTCGCTCTCCTTTTTTGGCTAAGTTAATATTTGATTTAATTATTTTTCGTTTTGTTTTTTCTTTTTAGGACCATGCAGAGGAGATGTTGATTTTACATTTTTGCCCCAAGAGTCTTTTACGATTGTGCATTGAATCGATTTTAAGTCAGGAATCATTAAAAAGTCAATGGAATATTTTGCCATTAAATCTTCAAAAGGTTTTAAAGCAACGCTCTTTGATTATTGGCAGAACGATCTCCGTTCATATTTAAGCATACACACAAAAAAATGAGTATTTTAATTTTCAACTTTAAATTTTATATATCCTTATAAATATAATAATAATAATTATTATTAAAAATCGCTAGCTTCGATTTCATTTGCATTTCCTTGTCGAAATAAATGGAAACATCCCGAGTTAGGTGCTACCCCTCCCAGATTTCATTTACCAAAATCTTTTCAGGGGATGCAAAACATTAGAGGTCAATTTAATTAAAATAAATTTTTCTCGCATGGCACGGGACCGCTAGCACCAGAGACAGCAACTTTACGCTGGAGCCAATCCACAAAGGTATCAGTAAAATTCAGGAGCGTAACTAGGTGGGGGCGAAGGGGGGCGCTTGCCCCCCTCCGCCCCAGGCGCATCAAGCCTTTTGCGCCCCTCAATCCCGACATAGCCCAGGGTGGGTGATTTTATCATATTCTTTCCATTGTCCGAAAACATTGATAGTTTTCTTTTAAATTATATTACAACTAAAAAACGGCGCCCTAGTTAAGCTTCGCCCCCCTCCGCCCTCAAAGGCTAGTTACGCCGCTGGTAAAATTAACTATTCTCTTCTAGATAACATCCTGATAGGCAAAATCTATAGCAAAAATTATAAAATTAATATGAAACATTGATTTAGATATTTTTTTGACAAAAAAAAGTAAAAAATATTTTTATTTAACTCATTAATTTTGTTGGTTTTTATTGAAAATTTTTTAAAGGAGGTAGTTCGAGGTGAAAGTATTCAGTTCTCTTTTATATTCACTATGGCAAAAATAAAAATGTTTTTTTTTGATAGGGCGGGATAATGCGAAACTTTTCACTTATGCATCTCCAAAGGAAAAATGTATCTACGTTTTGAAATAAAATTATTAACGCCTTCTTTATAAGCATATAATGTGTATAGTAAACTCCTCAATGTATCTGTTGTTGCGTGGCACTGAGAAAACCTGCGTGGTAAAAGTAAGGGATCTAGATAATGCAAGCTACTCGCCATTAAGGTGCGCGTCTCGAAAAACCGTTAAAACACGATTGACTCAAAGCGACAAGAGATGGCGTTAGTGTTCCCCATAGGAATATAAGGGACTTATTCCATTTTATTCTAGACCTTCCAGATAATTAATTAAGGGTAGAAAATTAATTATTTTTGAATACAATGATTACTAATTTAATATCTACAACTTATAGAGCTCCTTTTTTTAAAATATCTTTTATTTAATGCGATTAATCTAAAAAAAAATATTTTTTTTTCAAAAATCAAAAAAGGGCTTCTCTTATTTGTAGATATTTTAAATAGCTTTAATTTAAAAAAAAAATTGAGGTCGATAGCTTCAAAATTGTGGCCGCAAACTCCCAAAATTAGCACCCCGAGACGCGCACCTTAAGATCCTGATCTCACTGGAATTAGAGAGAATAAATATATTATTTTACTATAATAATATATACATGTTTCATTCTCGAAATTCTCTAGGACTGAATTGACCTTTGCTCATCTTCTAAATCCTTATTTATTTATTTTTATTTGAAATTCCTATCGGGATCCCCGTTTATTTACCCGAGGTGCTTTCGTGCTCGAAGACACACACCTCAAACCCAACCGGCCTCTGGCCGTAGCCATCTACCGGCACCCCGTGAAGTTACATCATTTCCTATCTCTAACTCCTCCTCCTACTCTCGTCTCTAGCTAGTGAACTAATCCTTATTTCTGGATCCAACCGGCTCCTTATATCCAACCTCTTCTATGCTATGGAGGATGTCCCAGTTGAGGAGGGACTCCCTCAGCACCGACTCCTTTCGAAGAATGCATCACTGAGAGGGAACCTTCTTTACGTCCCTTCCACAGGACGGGATGCCACAGCAACTCCCTCTCCTCGTAGAGTTGCCTGGGGGCTATTGTGGTAAGATCCTATATTCCAATCCAGGGCTTGCTTGAGGATTTGTTTACATTCAATAAATATTTTTATTTAATGAAAAATCCCGCACGCCAAGGATTTGAACAGGGATCTTCTTTGCAGAAGCTGACACCCTAGCTCGCTACACCAGCGAGCCCTCTCTAAATCCTTAATATTTCTGTATTCAAAGGGCTTGGGTTTTCCCAGTTATTCTAAAGTTTATTTTTTTCATATTGGCCACATTTTTCTCAATTCGGACCACTGTAAAAACTTTGTGCGCCCGAATACTTTTTCTCTGCGCGCATAAAATGAAGCGGGTTCTTGATCTCATTTTATTAAAGGAAATCTGGAGAAGGGATGCGGGGATAAAAGCCAAGCATTTGTACCCTATTAACAAAAAAAAACATTCTCTAAGGAAAATGCTTTTTATTTCGGGCTTTTTGATGGCGTTTTCGATTAGAGGCCAATTGAATGCAATCAGGGGCAATGAATCGAAAACGCCCCCGAAGAGAGAGTGCCAGGTACAAAAAACAAAAACATACTCCAAATCTTTCTTTTTTTTTTATTAATTTTATTTAATCTTCTTAAAATAGTTTGTATATAAAATTAAGAAAACCAAAAATTTTCTTTCTAATATTTTTTTTTTTTTTAATTTTATTTATTTATTTTTTAAAAACTATTCACAGCTCTAAATCAAATGCAATAAGAGATAGAATTAGATGAGAGAAAGACGAGAGAGAGAGAAAATCTAATTTTTTTTTTTTCAAAGGAATTGTTTTTGTCTCTAAAAAGCTAAATATTTGTATTTATGTATTATTATTAATTAATTAATTAAACTGAGAGAGAAAGAGAGATATGTACAAATCATCTTTTTTGAGTCAACAACAAACAATCTGTGCAATCGGTGCAAAAATAGCAACAGCCAAATTTGTTTCTATAACAACAGCATCGATTCAATTTTGTTGCTTGAATTTCGACGTCCATTCATCTTTAGAATAAGAAAAAATAAATTAAGAGAAGTTTACAAAAACACCAATACTCAGAGGGTCCCAAAAAGGACTGAAAAAACAAAACAGAAGACGATAGAAATGCGGATTCATTTATCGTTCGCAATGGCATAAACGTCTGTCGAATTGAGGCTGAATATTCAAGCATCGCTGACAGCCTTTAGCCAAGCCACACACCAAGGAAACATGAAACGTGAAATATGAAATACGAAACAGAAAGTTTGTGCTTCATCGATGCACAAACCAAAATCAAATTATATTAATGTGTTTCAGTTAGCAATGGACACCGATGACGACGTAGTAGGGGTTGTAACCACATTATTATTATCAAAACTCAAAAATAAATCAAAACGAAAGAAACGACGTTACTGGGTACATTCGTATAACCACATAAATCTTAAACATGGTTCTTATATAATGTCAAAAGAATTAAGTGAGCATCCGGACAAAATTCAGTCTTTTTATAGAATGTCTGTACCAGGGGCGTATATAGAAATTTTTTTCGGGGGGGGGGGGGCCTGATCTCAAAAATTTTTTTTTGTCGGGCCTCACATAATTAAAAAGGATACAAATTTTAGACTGGCTTTGGTAGTTATTTTATTATTGTCTGCGAGAAACAAGAAACAAAAATATAGAACAGAACCTATTTCATGTAAACACGTTTCTCCCGGATTTGCTTCGCTATGACGTCACTTGAAACATATTTCGCTGGTGTGCGCATTCTCATTTACGGCAATGTGTTCTTATTTTATGAAACTTGTTTCATGTTTCACGTTTCATGTTTCCTTGGTGTGTGGCCTGCCTTACCCTTTACAAGATGCTGTGCGGTCGCAAATTCGAAGCCGATTCTCAGAGAAGTTTCAATTCCCACCATCAAACTCAATATTTCTATCGTCTTCAATTTTTTTATATTTGTTTTTTAAGTTGCAGTCCGGATTTTGGAACCTCCTTTACATAAATAACAGGGAATTCAAGAGATTTGTAGATTATATACTGGGATCAAAAATCAGCAAGACTTTTTAAATAAAACATATTATTTCACCTTCGGACACTTAATGCCAACGTGTACCGGTAACAGTTGTTAGAGTCTTGCTATTTTTTGATCACAATGCTATATATATATATACATTGGCCATTAAAAATAGCGGATCAACACTTTGCTTCTCCTTAAGAGGACCTGTTCTAATGATACTAATATAATAAACATTTAATATGAAATACTTTATATATTTCTAAGTAAATTAACACAAATTCATATCACTTTAATTAATAATTACAATTTAAATAAAACAAAGACAAAAATGTCGAAATTTTTTAATTAACGCCAAATTTTTAAAATTCTATTTTCTTATTGGAAATTTTTATAAAAAGAAAATTTATAATTAATATCCATCAAAACATATCGAGATTATGTTGATTTGTCTAACAAATTGAATTGACATTTTTGTTTTTATTCAAGAAACAGCTCAAGCAAATTTTTCTCAATTCTCGAAGGTTTACTTTGAAGTTTGCAAGGTGGACGCGCAGACTTTTAAATAATTTTAAACAATTATTTTTCAGAAAGTTTATTAGCTGACAACTGATTGCAAGGTGCAGTTTCGGTCATCTAGTGGGACCATCATCAGGCTGATATATATCAAATATACTTTAAAATACAGGACATTACACTTTACACTTATTACAATTGCATTATTTTATTTTATACAACATTTAAACACACTAGATGACCGAAACTGCACATTGCAATCAGTTGTCAGCTAATAAAATTTCTGAAAAATGATTGTTTAAAATTATTTAAAAGTCCATGCACGTCCACCTTGCAAACTTCAAAGTAAACCTTCGAGAATTGAGAAAAAATTTTGTTTTTGTTTTAATTAAAATGATATGGATTTGTGTTAAATTTACTTAGAAATGTATAAAGTATTTCATATTAAATGTTTCTTAAGTTGGAGTATCATTTAGGGAGATTGGAACAGGTCTTCAGGAGAAACAAAATGTCGTTTCGCTATTTTTGACGGGTACTGAAAATATATATAGAGGGCTCGAACGAGCGCTTAGTTAATTTTTTTGATAATTTGCGAGCTAGGGGCATATACAGAAATTTTTTTCGGGTGGGGGGCGAACTTATTTTTTAATAACCCCCCCCCCCCCATAGACAAAAATATTTTTAAAATACCGGATATACCTCAGCTCCCTCTCAAAGATAAATTTTCATTACATTTATTTTATCCCAAATTTTTCCGTTTTCGCCTGAGCGGCGAGGGGCCCGACCCTCTCAGAGGCAAAAGTTTTATTCAAAAATTGCTTTTAGAAATATAGATATTGGCAATACGCCCGTATAAATGAATATTGTTTTGAAAAATTTCGAGGGGGGGCTCTCGGTCCCCCCCCCCCTTATATTCGCCCCTGTTGCGAGTCCCTTGTTATTTTGTATTCTTTTATTTTTTATAATTTCTTACAAACATGCCTCAAAGCATTTGCCACGCCGTGTTTTTATGAAATTTTTATAGTTTAATAATATTAAAAAACACAATTGAAATGAAAAGATAGTAAAGTTTCAAGCTGTCCTTTTTTTTAATTTCCTGCATGAGTCAATGAATACATCATTTAAATAATAACAATCAAATATTTCTCTTTTATTTCTTTCTTCTATTGTGTTTTTATTTTGATTATTACCTATGGATAACAATTTTTACAGTACATTACGAAACCTCTCTTTAATTTGTCGATTAGATTTCTGTCCTAAAGATGATGGACGACGGATTTTTATCGTAATCCCCCCTGGTAGAAACACAAATGATTGATTAGAAAAAAATAATCCCCCACCCTCGATTGCGTTATCATTAAAAAGAAAATAGATTTATGTTGGCTTGATTAAAAAAAAAAAATGTGTAAATTTTAATAAATACATTGATTAAAAAATATATATATATATATATTTTTTTTTTTTTAGAATTGGCGGATTTTTTGGGCTCTCCGTGAAACGATTCTCAAAGTTTTCAGTTTTGAAAGGCAAGCAAATTTTATCGAATGGCAATAAATAAGATTGAAGGTATTTATGGCAATAAAATTAATATTTTTTTAATTTGACCAGGGAGCTCCGCGGAGTCCCAGAACTTTGAGAAATGCTCTTTGAATAGTCACAGTTGCAAAAAAAAAAATGTATTTCGATCATCTTCGGTAGAAATGCAAATAGAAGTGAAGATGGCATAGCGAGTATCGAAATATCTAGAGCCAACGGCAGCCAGCAAGTTAATTTAAACTTGGCGAATTTACACCGTGCTTATTTCTCGCTCTCCCTTCAAAATATGTTTTCTTGAGATACAAAAATTATTGAAATAATTTTTTTTTTTCTTACAAATGTGATTCAAATCATTATGGAAGAGTGCGAGATAACAATTTGTTTTTTTGTTACATAGAACAAACAAAAATCCGCCACTGCTCTTTTTCTTATCGTTATGATACTGACTGATGGCACCAAAAGTGACTTTTGAGCAATCCTTTATTAAAAGGCTTCTTTTTTTAAACAAAAATGAGTGTGCAGTGAAAAGAAATCTATAATGCCTCTATTTGAACAACTTCCCGTTGAAATTCACGTTATGGAGAGTCTAGGTTAGAGCCCTGCACGGGTACGGGTTGGCCCGTAGGCCCGTTACCTACCCGGCCCGCGGACCGGGCCGGGCGGGCTTTGGAGGCCATGAAAAAATTACGGGCGGGTAGCAATTCTAAATAAACGGGTTCGGGCGGACGGGCATGCAAATGAAATTTTATTTAAAAATTGCAAGACATTCGTTCATTTATTCACTAAATCTCGGGCGGGTTTGGAAAAATTCCGGGCGGGCTCGGGCGGGCCTGAAGAATAGTAAAAAATTACGGGCCGGGTACGGGCGGGAAGTCAAAAGAAAATACGGACACGGGCCGGTCCGGGCCAAGAAAAATCGGCCCGTGCAGGGCTCTAGTCTAGGTAAAATAATCCCCAAATGGGGATGGCAAAAAAATTCCTAAAAATCCAAATTTTTCCATTTAAAAGAAAAGAGTTCTTGAAAAATTCAGGACAGTAAATTATAAGTTGTAAAAGGAAGAGGCCGAATCAAATGTTCAAGCGTTTCGACCACTCTGCTCTCAGCCTTCCTCAGTGAGGATCTAAATGACAAAATATACAAAAAATTGTTGTTTTTATTAAATTGTGTAAACTGATATTAGTCCACCTGGCGCGAAAGTGTGGAGGTCCTGGGGTGCAATTTTGCACAAACACATCTCGCAAATTGCGCTATATTGACTGGCTAATGAACATTTGGGCGTTGGTGGGCTCTAACTAGTTAATATTTATATTTACACTAGACGCAAAGCCCCGCCTCGGCGGGGCTTACCAGGGGGCTGCGCCCCTGGACCCCCCTTGCTCGCCTTCATTGAAAATTGTGGATTTCTATAAAACATATACATACCGGTACATACATTTTCCCTTTTCATTTTTATATATAGAAATTATTTTAACGGCTAATTTTATTCATGAACTTAAGATTTTTTGTGAATCATATCCTTTCCGGGACTCTCCCGGTACAGAGACAAAAAATTTACGCCGACATTTTAGAATTCAAAATGTAAATAAATAAAAAATCGTAAACATGGGTAAATATTTATATTTTGTTACCATGGCAACCCTTTCTCCTAATTTTTATTTTTTTCTTATTTTAACGGTTAATTACTCATTAACTTATTGTTATTTGTGAAACAAAACCTGTCCGGGATTCTCACAAACATACACAGAAAATTTCATCAAAATCGGTTCAGTCGTTTAGGAGGAGTTCAGTCACATACACACGTACAGAAGAATTATATATATAAAGATAAAGGGTGAGTATTATTTATTAAAGTAAAACTTTAATTTGATGGCCTCAAATTTTTTCGTTTCTCTATCAGCATGTCGCGTTACAAGCCGTGACGTCAAAGACCGTGACGCTACAAGCCAGGACGTCACATGACGTGACGACAAAAATTGGAAAGTTGAAATTTAATATATATGACGAATTATAAAAAATAATTGTGAGATTTAATTATTCAATTTTTAAAATAATTTAAAATGATTCAAATCTTCAATATTGTTCTCAGTTTTGAACATGCGTCTATTGATTTCCCATTTTCCAATCATTAAGTTAAGATTAAAAACGCGATTTTAATATCCTTAATCGAATAATTTTCTGAAAATTTTCAGTTAAACGCCTACGATCCGAAAAAAGTTTCACTTGCATCGGTTTCATTAAACCATACAATGATTTATAATCATTTAGATCTTTCATAATAAAGGGTTTGAGAATGATATTAATCTATAAACATATACGCTGTTCGTTTCTCAAGCCCTTGATTGTGAAAGATCTAAATGACAATAAATAATAAGCACTCTTTAGGTAAATATAAAGTTTATACAATTTAATAAAAACAGTTTTTTTTATATTTTGTCACTTAGATCCAACCCTCACTGAGGAAGGCTGAGCAGGGAGGCCGAAACGCTTGCGGTCTCAGGCCTAGAAGTTTTTAAATAAAATAAATAATTTTATTCGGCCTCAAGAAATGACCTCTTCCTTTTCGCGGCAAAAAAAACGTAACATTTTGTTTCTTCTGTTCTAATCTACCTTAACGATGCTCTAATTTTAGAAACATTTAATATGAAATACGTATCTTTTACATTTCTAAGTAAAATCACAAAAACAAATCAATTTAATACAATTTAAATAAAAAAGGGAAAAATATGTCGATTTTCAATTTGAAGGACAAATCAACGTAATCTCGATACGTTTTGATGAATATTAATAACAAATTTTGTATTTTATAAGAATTTCCAATAAATGAAATTTGGCGTTAATACATGTCTTTGTTTTATTGAAATTTTATTTATAAAATGATTTGTATTTGTGTTAAGGGGCTACGGGAGCGAAGTGGTTACGCATGTTTTTCCCGCTAAGATGGCGTAGTGTGTCATCAAAAGTATGCCCAAATATCAATTAATTCAAAAGTTTGCCAAGAGATGTCAGAATGGTAGCTCATAATATTTAATGCATTTGGTTGATTTTCATTCATCTTTTAACAATAAATACTTTATAAATGTTATTATATATTATGTATCTTTTATAAAAGCATAAAAATATATAAATACCGGGTGGGCCATTAGTGCGTGGACGGAAGATTGTGGGTTTATTAACGGACATTTTTAAAGTTTGTTGATCATATATAATGTGGGGCCTTTAGGGCTACAAATTAAAAATATTTTTGTTCCAATTGCACTTTTTATACAGGGTGACCCATATCAAAGTTATGTTTTTTTAAATGGAACGCCCTATATATTATTGCATATTTGGATTCTACGGCCAATTTTAGTATGACTTTATGTCATGCAATGTATTCCAAACCAAACCGTTTAGCCGCAAATCGGGTTTTTGTGAAAAAACTGCTGTCTGAAAAAAATTGAATATCTCGCGAACCATAAAACATAGGGGATTCTTCTTTTGGGAGGTTACTAACCTTGAAATGTACTAATGTAGGCCAGATGGGTAACCCGGAATTATTCTTATGTTGGGAGATATGGCCATGCCAATTTGGAAAATTTCAAACATGGATAACTTCATTATTTCAAATGGAACATGCTACTTTTTTTGATGCCAAGGGACGTGAAATTTAATTCTCTTTCTAATGACATAAGGTTGTCTATATCTATCTTTGGTAGTTTTCTTTTTATTCCAAAATATCTGATAACGAAAAAAAAATACATTTATTATAGACAAAACCATTTTAAAAAACAATCCAAACGCAAACAAAATTGTAATAAATGGAAAAGATATGCTAAATATTCGAAAATGTTTTTAAATTTCCCTTAAAATCATTTATTAGAACTCCTCGAAGAAGTCCCGCTTGCTAAAATTGGGGTATGATTTTTCAACAAGATGGCGCACTTCCTAACCTAAACATAACCCTAATTTCTTTTTCAAAAGTTCAAATAAATGATTTTAAGGGAAATTTAAAAACATTTTCGAATATTTAGCATATGTTTTCCATTTATTACAATTTTGTTTGCGTTTGGATTGATTTTTAAAATGGTTTTGTCTATAATAAATGTATTTGTTTTTTTTCGTTATCAGATATTTTGGAATAAAAGGAAAACTACCAAAGATAGACATAGATAGCCTTATGTCATTAGAAAGAGAATTAAATTTCACGTCCCTTGGCATCAAAAAAAGTAGCATGTTCCATTTGAAAAAATAAAGTTATCCATGTTTGAAATTTTCCAAATTGGCATGGCCATATCTCCCAACATAAGAATAATTCCGGGTTACCCATCTGGCCTACATTAGTACATTTCATGATTATTAACATCGCAAAAGAACAATCCCCTAAGTCTTATGGTTCGCGCGATATTCAATTTTTTTCAGACAGCAGTTTTTTCACAAAAACCCGATTTGCGGCTAAACGGTTTGGTTTGGAATACATTGCATGACATAAAGTCATACTAAAATTGGCCGTAGAATCCAAATATGCAATAATATATAGGGTGTTCCATTTAAAAAAACATAACTTTGATATGGGTCACCCTGTATAAAAAGTGCAATTGGAACAAAAATATTTTTAATTTGTAGCCCTAAAGGTCCCACATTACATACGATCAACAAACTTTAAAAATGTCCGTTAATAAACCCACAATCTTCCGTCCACGCACTATTGGCCCACCCGGTATAGGCTATTAGGGGATTGGCTGTTAGACTAGCCTGCCATCTACTGCAAGAATGCTGAACTAATTTGACAGTTGAATTTTAAATAAATCATCTAAGCTTATTTTAAAAATTTCTTAATTAATATGTGATTAATAATAACAATAAATTCAATTTTAAATTAAAAAAAATTAAGGATTATTGGGACAGATTGTTTTTTTGTATTTGCTTGATAACAAAAAAATTAATTACGATAATTTTTTAATAAGTCATTAAAAAAATTATAGATCGATGTCCCAATAATCTCTCATGAATTTAATTCATTTAAAAAAAGACCGCATTGAAAAATTCCTTATAATAGTCTAGTTTTTTTTTTAAAGTACGTTTAGACGTCGCTCCTGAACCCCCTTAAGATAGTCTTTTTAAGAAGAAACGAAATGTTAGGTTTTTTTTTTTTTTTGATGCGCAGCGTATATTTATTATTGTGTGGTCAATGCAAGATACAAAAAATAAACTTCTAACGAAGAAATAGAGCTACCAAAAGTCACTTTTTTTATTATAAAATTTGCTTTGGGCAAATGGCAGAAACTGATGGTTCAGCCACCAGTCAGAGATTAAATTAAAATAATATTTATACAACACTTATGAGATGCGCTCTACAAACAAATGAATATCACACTAGTGACTTTGGTAATATCTAAAAAAAAAAAAAATAAGCAACGAATTGTGAGCAAATGCACCGGATGCACATTAATAATTATAATAAAAGAATAAAGCTGCTCCTTTTTTTTTTCCTCTAATCTACCATTTTATATAATAATAATAAAAATAATAAATAGAATTATTTTTTTTTTTCTCTACAATTCGAAATTAAAATAAAATATTGGCAAAGTAATTATTATTTTTTTTTAAATAAGTATTATGCCTGGGAAAATAAAGTACAAGGGAATGAATAGAAGAAAATTTCTCCGATTATTTAATTACGGTGTATACTCAAAGGGTACGCGGGCCAGGGAGGGACTCAGGGCTGCGCAGGCGGGGCAGCTGAGCTGACGACCGAGTTAAAATCACCGAGAAGTCCAATTAATATTTACGGGCAGTACAAACACCTTTTACCCCCAATTATTTCCCGGCGAAAACAGATTTTTTGAATATTTCAAAATGAGTCCGAATAGTTTTTATTTTATTTTCTCCCTTTTGCTATCAAATCCTCGATATCCATTGACGAATTCGCAACGCACTGTCCCAGAGGCAGCTTGTCTGAGTCAGGCTGCAGGTGGCAACAAGAGATTTTTTGCTCGACTCAGGCATCTAAAACATTCTTGTACTTGAGATCAAAAATTTGCTTTAAATTTGTTATAAATCAAATATTAGGCCAGTTCGAGGAGATCGAAGGAATTTTTAAATTTCTCTTAGTAGCCACTTTTTATTAACTTGGAGGGGAAGGGGGAAGGGGGGGCTCTCTCTAGATCTTTGGAGGTTCTTTTATATATGGTTCATTCTCAAAAAAAAATCGACCTTCATGCTTAAAATTGAACACCCACAGACAGACCATGTCGCGAAAACCACTTTTTTGGATTCAGGGGACCTCAAAACGTGTATTTCCATCAAAATCTCGACATCGAATTTTTGACATGAATCCAATACTTTCTCTCTATATAAGTTATATATTAACATATATATAGAGGTAAGAGAAAGTAAAAAGAGTATGACAGGAAAGTAATTTTTAATTAATATAACTTAAATCAATATGTTTTGTTCGTAACAATTAAATTGTTACTTTTTGGATTTAATTATTAAAGTTGTGCAATAAAAAAAATAATTGGTGCATTTCAGAGTTTTTAATTGTTGTACAGTAGAATCATATCAAAAGTCATTCCATCACTTATCACTTATATACAGATAGTATACCCTATTTTTCTAATTTTTTTTTTTCAAACTCAAAAAAGTTGGGGACCACTATAATATTTTAATCAAAAAAGACATCAACTATGACTTGTGCAAAAAAAATGATAAAATTCAAAAAAAATCGATCGACTCAGTAAGGCCAATTTCAATTTTTTTTTAGAGAATGAGCCATATACACATTTTTTTCACTTGAGTCTTTCAATAATACAGTAGAGTCCAGATGATTCGTTAGGCCACGGGACCGACGGAGTAAAAAAATGAAAAAAATTAAAAAACGTATTAATGCCAAGACTGAATTGTGGAAAGAAAAAAAAAAAATTATAAGAGAAGCTCTCTGCGCTTTCCTCATTCTCCTTGTCTCTCTCCTTCCCCCTCTTGAAATCACTAAGAATTAACGAGCTTTTTAAGCTGCATAAAATAATATAATACGAATTATCGAAAGGACTGAAATGGATTTTTCAACCAGTGCAAGTCTCGTACGAATTAGCCGGAATCGGGCTACGAAATATCCGGATTCTACCGTATTAATAAAACAAAAATTATTCAGTACTCTTTGTTCAAAAGCTTCGTGTTACGTGCCTAACTTAAATGTTAAATTTCAACCTCGTTCTTGAGACATTTTGTCCACAGAGAGAAGGACCCTCTCCCCCCCCTGCACCTAGTTTATTTCCCTTATGTACTTGTTTGTTTAAAGTGGAGGCATAATACATATTTATATATCGATATATACCGAGTATGTATCTGTGTATATACATGTAGGAACAGTATTAATATTTGGATCATTCTTTAATTATTAATTGAAACGTTAAATAATAAATTTGCAAAGCGTATTTTGTTTTTGTTTTTTTTTTTTTTTCGGAATGAATTAAAGAAAGAAAAAAATAAATAAATAAATATTTTTTCCTCGCCATTCATTGTCCTATCAATCAACTCTCATTATAAAAAAAACAACGAACGAAGCAAAAAATAAAAAAAAATTTGGTTTTTTTTTTGTTTGATTTTTCAATACCAAAGACAAGAGGCTACATATGAAAACATTTGAAAATGTATATATGATGAGGTGATAAAAAATAAATGTAGAATAATAAATCTAAGACAATCTTGTGTTACTTCTTGTGGAGGAATTGGCGCAGTACAAAACTCCTTTGTAGGAAATTCTCCAGTCTTGTAATATGTCTCTAGCATTTGCTCTTTCTCGACGAAACGATCATAGAGCCATTTGGTCATTGCCTCCGGGTCCCTTGGCACCTGACAATTCAAATGAAATATTAATTAAAGTTGAAAATGTTGAATAAGGACAGAGGATGCAGCCATAATAATTAAGCACTCTTTAAAATGATAGACAGGAAGAGAGGATGTCAGCCAAAAGGAGAGCCTCTATCGAATAAAAATCTCCACTCAGAAGACGTTTCGGATTTAATTAAATAAATCTATCATCAGTTCCTAAGAGATTATCGACAATCTCAAGGTATACCCCATTGTGATGCAGATAGAGTTGTTATATATAAGACATATACAAAATTATATAAAAATTCAATATTTGCATATCAGATGTCAGATGCTTATCAGTCAACACGGCCAAGTCTCAAATGTATATGGCCGTGTTAACTGATAAGCATCTGACATCATTCGATAGAGACTCTTCTTTTGGCTGACATCCTCTCTTCCTGTCTATCATTTTAATCGTTGAACAGCCACTTCTCTTATCAACATCTTAAGCACTCTTTATTCGGAACGTTTTGGCTGCCTGCAAAGAGCATATTCAAATTTATTTGCATTCTTTGTCAAGTGAATGTACAATAATTTTGTAATATCATCATATTTTAAGCTTGAAATCGTATTTTAAGAAAAATTATATTCATTGACAAAGAATGCAATTTATTTGTATTAAGGGGGTTCAGTAAGTAGATGTTACGCATGTTTTTCCCGTTAAGAGGGTGTTGTGTGTCTTAAAAAAGTAAGCAAAAAAAAAACACCTATTGCCAAAATTTGCCAAGAGATGTCAGAGTGGTAGCTAATAATTTAATGCATTTGGTTGATTTTCAATGCAATACTTTATAAATGTTCTTTTATAAAAGCATATAAATATAGGCCAGATATAGGCTAATAGTGTACCGGCTGTTAGACTAGCCTGCCACCTTTCCGTTGGTTCTAACTACTGACTCTTTTTGATTGGAAAAATCTTGTGTGCTAGCAGTGTCGGCAACATCCGTAAGCGATTAAGAAAATGTTCCGAGGTTCAAGGATGCAATTTTGAAAATTTGTTGTAATTTTGTTGTTGTTATTGATCCATTAAAAGTTATTATTCGTCGAGTTGTGTAAATTTATTTACGTACCCTGTATTTCTGTACTGTGGAATTATCAAAAAGATTATCACAACATAAACATAGCAGCCAGGAAAAATTAAATCAGATAAAAATATAATCAATCTTTATCAGATTTTCTTTATTTGATTGTCGACGTTTCGCGCCCTTCCTCGGAACCTATGATCAATACATAAATAGTTATAATAAAATATGAGTAAAGACAATCATTTCTTTTTTTCCCCCGTTCTCTCGTCAAGGAAAAAATACAGATGGACGTTTTAGGTATCTTAACGAAAACAGAAATCGTGCTTAGAATAGATCTAACACAAAAAAAAAAACGAAATATTCTCAATCATTGATTGCACGAGGCTTGAGGCAATGCCATCAGTTTTTTAACTATTGAAATTGTATTAGATCTATTCTGGGCACAATTTCAGTCTTCGTTAAGATACCTAAAACGTCCAACTGTATTTTTTCCTTGACGATTGATTGTAAGTATAAAGAGAGAACGGAGGAAAAAAAGAAATGATTGTCTTTACTCATATTTTATTATAACTATTTATGTATTGATCATAGGTCCTGAGGAAGGGCGCGACTGACGTCCGAAACGTCGACAATCAAATAAAGAAAATCTGATAAAGATTGATTATATTTTTATCTGATTTAATTTTTCCTGGCTGCCCTCTGATATCCTTATCAAGCTAAACAGCCATATTTTTGATTATCACAACTTTTTTGTCACCCTCTATATATAATAGTTAATGATAAGTCAGAAATCGTAAATCTCAGGATAATATTATATTTACAATATTATGAAGATTTCATTAATGATAAAAATAATAAAAACCAAAAAGAAGATGCAAAATTTTCAGCAAACTTTTCTTAAATATAAGGTGATTTCAGAGACCTTCAGATTTCACGATGGAGTGCCAATATTTAATAAAAATTTGCTGAAAATCTTTTTACTAATTTCAGCACCACCACTTAAATTTATAACAATGCCTCGAGATTTCTCACTTATGAACAAAAAGGTGTTTTATTTTATCCTTTTCTGGTGAGGGCATTCATGCCGAAAGAAGGGTTAATCTTGTAAGCAGACAAAAACAAAAGAACAAAAGAAACAAACCTGTGTGCATGGAAAGAGTCTATAAAAGAGGAGAGTTTTACAAGGTTTCCGTGAGCCAGTCACTATGTCACCTAAATCGAGAGGTTTCCCTTCAGGATAAGCGATTGTGATGTCCAGGACCCAATTCAATTGGGTTGTTAGAGTTCCTAGAGAAACAAAAACAAAAGAAAACGGGAGATTAAAAAAAAACTAAAGGCGGTTTCAAATGAATCAAAGACAATTTAAAAAAAAAAATCTCTTCCCAATTTTCTCGTATACTCTAAAGATGATAAAAAGTCTGGTGTGAGTGACCGCACAACTTGTTCATGGTATGTGAGGCGGAAAAGTCAACCCCAACCCCCTCGCTTATTTATAAACACTCTTCTGCTAAGGGAATAAATAATAACGCCAAAGTTGTGAAAAGTGTTGTCACATCCAATCGTGTATATTTAATTTCTAATAGTTTTAATATACTATAAAAACAAAGAGGAAAATAAATATATTTTGGATTAGGTAGATGTAGGCGGCCAGCAAGTGATTAAAAAAAAAACTCTATTTGATTTTCGTTGACGTTTCGGAATCACATCGATTCAGGCCGATAAACTGTTATTGTTGCTTAGATAGATGCAATTTCGGTGATAAATGATTAAATTTGCATATACCATTAGATGTGCATGAGAATTGCCGTAGGCGCATGGGCCCGAAACGAGAGCACTGGCCAAGATTGAAAGACTGTTTGTATGAACCGAAATTGCATCTATCTAAGCAACATCGTCCTGAAGATGGGATCGATGTGATTCCGAAACGTCGGCGAAAGTTTTTTTTTTTTAACTCTTGCTGGCTGCCTACAGCTACCTAATCCTAATAATTACCACTCAGCCATCGAATTTCTTCTACTTAAATATATTTTGTTCCAATGGATTCTATTTTTCCTAAGTACATGAGTAAAGTGTGCTTCAAATTGAGAATATACAAAGGTACAGTGAGGCTCAATATTAAGTCCCACCCATGCGTTTTCTACTTGTAGGGTAAAGGTGGTAATTGAGCCCGTGGTTTTGAGCCCCCAATATATCTCGTCATAGAGTTCACACAATCTAATGGGGATTGATGGAAACACTGTGTTCCGTTCTTTTTTAGGCCTCTAGAGAGTTTGGTTCAGTTGTTGATGATAGATGGTGGATAAAACAGGTGTTTGTGTTTTCTTCTACTAAAAAACTTTGAAAGGTACCTATTTAGCCCTTAATTATGATTATTATTCGATTACATTTACTTTAAAAGGCTACGCAATCTAATAGAGTAGGTTTTAAGCTTTGATTTAATGTAGGTGATAATTAATTTAGACAGTAACAAAGATAAAATATGCTTTGAGGAAATTCAATATGGCTATGTCGGTAATGTGAGCCCCTTCTGTGCCTGGTATATGAGCCCCAATTTTTGAGGGTCCGTCAATACCGGAGAGTCCGTTTTGGAAATGCCAGTGGGAGTTGATAATCCCGGAGATGAGCATACTCCCTGTAAGTTTTATGTAGGACTTTACTCTGCCAATCATCAAGGAGAACTGTGGATATAGTGCCTGATGTGTGAAATGTGGGCGCACAATGACTGTGCTGGGACTGAAAAAGATGTTTATATTTGTGACTTTTGTAGATCATAAAATATTTTCTGTTTTCCAACTTATTTACACTAATATAGTTTTGTAATTAACAAAATACAATTTTCATAAAGGATATTTGTATTACTAACCTCTTTTTAACACTCTTTTTCATGTATTTACTCTAGGGGCTCATAATACCAGCACAGAAAATTTTTTCAACAAAACGAACTTTTTTGATTTTTTGTTATTATTTCACTTTCTGTGTATTTAATCGACTGCATACTTTTTAAATATATTCATCAATTGTTATAGTTGAAGTTCAACACAAATAATTTAGCAAAAATTATTTGAAAAAAATTTATTATAACAAAAAAGAAACTAGGGGCTCATAATACCACTTTACCTCTACTTGTGATTATTTCATTGTTTTTAAAAAAATATATATTTTTTAATGGAAACTTTCATGGTTCAAACCTAGAAAATTTTCAATAAAGATTTTCATTTTCTTTTATAAAAACAATGAAATAATCACAAGTAGAAAACGCATGGGTGGGACTTAATATTGACCCTCACTGTACTTATGTCGGCACCCAAAAAATTTGTTCTGAGAGCAAAGAACAAATAGCGAAGGTTGTGTGCTGTGCGGTCAGTCACTCCAGATTATTTTTATTTTTAGAAAGATATAAGTAAATGATGAAAGAAAAAAATTATCATTTATTCTAGGTATCATCATATCTCTAGATAATTATTTATCTTTATTTAAACTAAGCGATGAATCATTTTTTTTTTTTTACTTAAAACATGAATAGCGCAAATATAAATTTGCGGTGATCTCAATGGTCTCAAATGCCGAAAAATAAATTTAAAAAAAGGCGTTTTATTCCTTGTTACTTTATAGCCAAAAGAGAGAAGCGAAACTCCGATCTCTAGCAGTTGGTACAAATGAATATTAACAAGAGGGAGGACGAACAAATCCAACTATTATAAGCAAATAAAGATTATCTGAAGAGGGAGGGATGATTGGCATGTGGAAACGACACAGAAAACGGGGATGGAGAGAGAAACCAAGGGCGGAGCACACGCAGACAGACAGGAGAGGCGGAACTACAACAAAGGGACAAGAAGAATCAGGAACAACAAAGTAGCCAATTTGAAAAACAAATATTAGGCCATTTCAAAAAGCCCCGTTGCTTAATGAAAAACAAATTCATGTTGACGTTTCGACGATGTTCTGAGGATGATCCCAACCGCGATCGAAACTTCAACAGGATGGAAAATCAATAAAAAAAAAAAAAAAAAAAATGAAATATAATACACCTAGCTGCAGTATTTTATTCTCCTGTTTACTTGTACTAAATGAGAATGGAATTAAATAATGCCTAATAACATGTATCTGGAGTGCAAATGCCCTCGGACTTAGCGTAGTTGATAGCGCGCCTGCCCTCTATACCAAGGGTCGCGGGTTCGGATCCCAGGCAGTCTGATGATTTTATTTAAGCCATTTGGGAACCCAATAGATATATTGACAAATAATGGTATGGCCTGAGTTGCCGAGTGTGTGTGTGTGTGTGTGTGTGTGTGTGTGTGTGTGTGTGTGTGTGTGTGTGTGGGAGTGGAAACGCCCCGCCCCGTGTATCAGAGCTTAGATGTCCAAGATTTATTCCTCTACAAGTGGAAACATGATCATATTGAAAAGAATTTTAATAAAGCGTTAAGTACTCTCATTTTCCTACATCTGCTTTCCTTTAAAATATTCGCCCCTCTGTGAAAGTGACCGGATATAAACACGCCTGTAATAGGCAAAAGGGGAAGTGCTTAATTCTTTTTATAATGATGCAACTTTCCAGTTTCCTACAAAAATGACTCTTAATCTGAGTAATGTAAACAAGTACGCAGGTTTAATTTACGGATATGTAATAAATTTATGATTAAAGCCCTCGGGCTTGGGCTAGTTTAATACTTTTTCTTATACTATAAATTTTGATTACGAAATCTGAGTCACATTTTTGCCAGTAAAAAAAATCCAAATTTATCTAAAGTGGAATTTGAATTTTTTTAAATACAATTATTTGCCAAGCTTGGTGGGGCTTGGTGTAGTGGCTAGCGTGCTGACCTTCTATACCAAGGGTCTCGGGTTCGGACCCCAGGCAGTCCGATGATTTTATTTAAGGCATTTGGATACCTAATAGCTTAAATAAGAATGCCTGGACCCCAATATATATATATATATATTCAAAACAAAGGTTATCGTAAAAGTCTAAGGCCTAAGTTGCCGAAAAGACTGCATGTGTGTGTGAATGGGAAAAAAGTGTGTTTTTTTATAAAAAAAAAAAAAAAAAAAAAAAATTAAATGTTGTCTAATATATCTAATGTAAATTTTAAAACATTATTATAACAATAATGGAAAAAAAAGAAAGAAGAACTCAATAATAATATCAAGAATGAAAGTTGGAAGAAAACGGTGCCAAAATTTTTTCTTTAAAAATATATTTCAACAGCTGACGTTTCGGCTTTGGTCAAAGCCATCCTCGGAGCTGTTATTGGTCATCATTTATATATATTTTGAATTGTATCAGGTATTAAAATTAATTTAGGATATAATATCAGGGAAAAAAGTCTTCTGTTCAAGACAAACTTTGACCAAAGCCGAAACGTCAGCTGTTGAAATATATTTTTAAAGAAAAAATTTTGGCTGCGTTTTCTTCCAAATTTCATTCCTGATACAAATTCCACCAGCCATAAAATACCCTTACAATAATAATAATTTTTGTATTTTTTTTTTGTTTTAGATTTTGTTCATTTGTTATTTGTTTTTTTTTTTTTTTTTTTTTTTGTTTTTTTTTGAATGGGTGCATAAAGTCTGAAGACCTCTAATGACCAATAGTCACATGCAGCCAGGAAGAAAATAAAAATAAAAGGAGAAGCATAAAGGGGAAACTCAACTGCGGGAACTGAGAAGATGCCTGTTGAGGTTAGACTTGAAAGTCTGAAGATTGTAGGTTTTGGGGAAGATAGACGCAGGGAGCTTGTTCCAATCACGGGAGGTCATGGGGACAAAGGAAGAATGAAATTGTTTTGTTCTGTTAGTCGTGATCTGAATAGCATAGGGATGCTGGGAAGATGCCTCTCTTGTGTTCCGTGAATATGTTGCATTGGGTGGGATAATTGATTTTAATTCGGCAGAGCATTGACCATGGTAATACCTGTAGAAGAGAGATAGTGCAGACACGCTTCTTCTATGATCTAGTGACTGTAGGGATGCAGTAAGGGTAGAATCACCTATCAGTCTAATTGCACGCCTCTGTATGGCTTCCAAGGAGGAGAGAGCGTCTTTCGACGCCCCTCGCCAAAGGTGGGAACAATATTCAAGACACGGCCGAATTTGGGCTTTATAGAGGATTAGGAGTTGTTGGGAGGAAGTTTATTAGAATTTGTATGAATGTATCTCAATTTGAACTGGCCAAATGGATTTGAATTCCGAGGCCAACAAAAAATAAATAAATAATAAAGAATTATATATATCATGTGTTGGTCCATGAGGTAATTATGAAAAACATATAACTAAGTATACTGAAATCAGCGATCTATCATAATTTAAATAAGCGAGTGCGTACTGTGGTCCAACAGTAGGGCATGTTGAGCGTAAATCGACAAGATCCGTGGTGCAACTCCGGCGGTACCTACATTTTTCGCTTATTTAAATTAATAAATACTTAGTTATATGTTTTTTAAATAAATAATAAGTCCTTCATTAAATAAATAAAAAAAATTTGTACTCAGCCGGCAATTGAAGACGGACTCGACTCAAATTCTTATCATTTAATGAATAGATTACTGTTATTTTTTTAAGCTTTTGCCCATCATTCGATATTCGAAATAAAATAATTAGAGATAAATTTACCTTGAGAGTTTGGATATTTGGGACCCTCCGTGGAATTAGGCATTTGATCTTTTCCAACAATATTGATGATCGTTTGAAGAGCTCCAACTCTTGGCAATGAGACATTATGCAGGATGGGTAGATTATTTTTGGTTGCATATCTGCAAATTAAAAATTCCTTTCTAATAAGGTGTAACATAAAAGAGTTTAAGGAGTTAGAAATGGGAAAGACCTTGGGTAATAATAACACAGGGCAGGCAACACGGATTCTACTATTTTGGTCGATTGAATAAAGAACGCACGCTATGAGCAAGGCAGCCAGCAGAAATCGACGTTTCGGGAGCTCATTGCTCCCATCCTCAGGACAACTGCGTGATGACCATATTGACGCGAAAGGAATAATCATCATAATTAAGATGCTGGCGTTCCAGCTATTTTCGCGTCAATATGGTAATTGTCCTGAGGATAGGAGAGATGAGCTCCCGAAACGTCGACGAAATAATATAAAAGTTTTTTTATTTCTGCTGGCTGTCTTGCTCATAGCGTTCTTTATTCAATCATCACCACAGCCATTTCCATTCTTCATTGAACATCGTAATTTTGTTCCCTTGGGTTAGTTATCAATATTAAATAGACCATCATCATCATCATCATCAAACAGCGACTATCGTCCGTTGTTGGACACTCTTCTCGGTTCTGTGCCTTGCTCATCCAGTTGTGCGTCACTCTCTGGTTAAATCACCGCGGGGGATTGGCGACCTCTGCTTCGTTAGGCTTCTTGACTCCAGAATTTTCTTCGTCCATCTGTTATCAGAAGTTCTTGCGAGATGGCCTGCTATTCGCTATTCTTTCCACTGCATCTGCAATTCCTGACCTTTTCCTTAAGATTTTGTTTGAAATTCTGTCTTTTAATCTTACTCCTAACATTGCTCTTTGCGCTACGCAGATCGATTTTTTTGTTAGAGTCAATGTTTCCGCGCCATATGTTAGAACAGGCAGTATGCTACTCTCAAGCAGTTTGGAATTTCTGATTTAAAAGAATGTGCCGCAGTTTCCCAAAAGCCGCCCAGGCTTAAATAGATCTAATAGATGTAAAGATCGCACGTCCATTGAGGGTCAATCAAACAGACAACATTTTTAACCTTACTTTTATCATTCAAGATAAGAACGTTGCGTCGCGAGGAACGTGCGACCTTTACTTGTTTTAATCTCGCAATCGCCTATATTTACGCGGCGGAAGGTAAAAAGAAATTGACTTGTAAACTGACATTTTTCAATAGTAAAAAAAGGGAAGAAAGATTTAATATATTAGAGTGAGGAATGAAGAAAAGAGCAATTGCAAGCCGACGCACAGTGGTTCCAAATCCCGAAAACGTGGCCAAAAGTCCAAAAATAAAGATTAAATTCGGGGACTTTTAAGCCCCTAAATAGTTTTATTAATATATTCACGGTTAGGAACGACCGTTTTTGAGAGTCATATGCACTTATCTGGCTCTCAAAATCTATTTGAATCTAAGCGTTTTTGACAACAATCGGGAGCTCTCTCCGAGCGCAAATAAGCATCCTTTTCTATCGCTCTCCATTTCCTTGTTTTTTTGGCTATTTTAATTTCGTCAAATGGAATCAACGACTGAAAGTAAGTAAATTTCAACAATGTAAAAAAAAATGCAATAAATTTTGATAGTTAATTAATAGGAGCATTTCAAATAACGCCTTATTTTTTTTTCCATTTCGGAAATCGCAAAAATTCAAAAGTCAAAAAGTAAAAAGTCCCACGACATCCCACTCTCAAACCACTTTTCCTGTCTTTTTGTAATCCTTCTTCATTAATAATATTAAAAAATTAGCTGCACAGACTTGCACATTTTTTTTTTATTCAATTTTTTTTGGAATTTGAATATTCATCTGATGAAGCATATTAATGTTATTTAAACTAATGTTTTATGTAATCCTTATTAAAAATATTGAATAAAATATTGTAATTAAATTATTTTGACATAAATAAATGTGCCTGGACCCCCACAAATGTGTCGTATTAAACAATATGTATCATTTAGGGTCAATATGGCCTAAGATGCAGAAAAAGACTTATAAAAAAAAAAAGAAAAATTATTTTGTTATTAATTAATTTAAAATACGAAATCAGCAACCTCGAGAACCCGACAATGCCAATTTTGATTGAAATCGAATTATTTTTTTTTTAGTTCCCCATATTGGTTCCGCAATATTTTTTTTTCTGAAAAAATAATATCAAATTCTAAATCAGCGACCTCAAAAACCCTTGTGTACTGAATTTCAGAGAGATTAAATAACGTTTTCGACTTTTGACCACGTTTTCGGGATTTGGAACCACTGTGCGACGTTACGTCAATAAATGGTTCAATTGTGTAAAAGTTTTCTTGCCATTAAATAAGGACCAAAGGCTATGTGAGTTAAGGTTAGAATCTAACCTGAAGATGGTCGTAAATCGAAATAAATCTAGCTGCAATTGCTCTTTTCTTCATTCCTTATTACAAGATCTAATATAATTAGTTGCGAAACTCACGAGCAAAAGTCAATTATAAAATAAATTTAATTGAAGTTAGACTTAATGCAAGTGTTTTACATATTCTCTAAAAACAGACGTTAAAATTTAAAAATCAACAAATAGGTGTTAAAAAGTAATGTAAAAACAATCAGCGTTAAAAAAAATGCTAAGTTTTAACAGCGACGTTAACATGTTGCTTTTATTTCAAAGCTATCAAAATCATAACCTTACTTTTTAGGTTAAGGACGGGCATGTTTATTTTAAACACGACGTTAAAATATTAAAGGCACCCCCTAGACATGCCATTAATTTTTAACACTATTTACTAAATGTTAACGCTTTGGCTTCTAAGTTTTTGTTTATAGAATAGCTATTTGAGACAAGGAAGTGATTTTGAATGGCATTTTTTAACATCCATTTGTTTATTTTAAATTTTAACCCTTTTTTTTTATAGAATAGACCTGATTGTTTGAAAAGCATCAACTAGATCACAAGCGAGAAAGTAAAAAAACGAACCTTTGACTTGTTTCTCTTCGTTTCCTAAGGAAACCTCCTTCAGGGAATAAAACAATCCATTTTCTTCTTCTTGGAATGTATGATTCTTTTAGATGCGTTACAAGAGATTTTAGAGATTCGTCTCTTTTTTTCCTTCCCTTAAAGACAAAAAAAGGAATTTTTATAGCTCAAAAAAGGAGAAGAGATTTTAAAATTAAGTTCCCCCCTCCTAAATATGACCCCTTTCGAGGAACAAGGATAGATGAATGCTAACTTGTTGCCAATGAGAAGAATTACTTTTTAGAAATACAATTTAATTTGGCTCTTCTTCTCTAAAGCCACATACAAGTAATAACTTGAAAGCGATTGCCCGGGTCGAAAAATAACTGCTAGTGAATTTATTGTTATTATTAATCATATATTAATTAACAAATTTTTAAAATAAGCTTAGATGATTTATTTAAAAAAATCAACTGTCAAATTAGTTGAGCATTCTTGCAATAGATGGCAGGCTAGTCTAACAGCCGATCCCCTAATAGCCTATATTTATATATTTTTATGCTTTTATAAAAGATACATAATATATAATAACAGTTATAAAGTATTTATTTTCAACCAAATGCATTAAATATTATTAGCTACCATTCTGACATCTCTTGGCAAATATTTGAATTACTTGGCCTTACTTTTTATGACACACAACGCCATCTGATCGGGAAAAACATGCGTAACACCTTGGCTCCTGTTCCCCCTTAAAAGCTCCTCAACACCAATGCAAAATTATTACGACTCCACTCCTCAAAACGACAATAACTCGTAGTGGAGCCGCACTTGTTCTATTACTCTAAACACGAGTATTTGCAAATTTTTCAGCAGTTATTTTTCGACCCGGGTGGCAGGTTTTCTTTTCTTTTCAGAAATTTGCCTCAAAAGTCGTAAACTGATCAAAAGGGAAAAAGAGGATTAATTGGCCCTAAAAAGTAACAAAGTAGAAAGCGATTGACGTCAGAAGGCAACGCCATTTTCTGAGAAATGAATTCAATAGTGTTTTGTTTCTTCTATATCTCTTTCATTTAATAAAGATAAAAGAATATTTATTTTTTAACATTTTATAGCAATGAGTAATAGTAAAAGGTTATCAAGAGTTATCTAAAGAGAGAAAGAAGTTTAATCCCAAGTGCAAAAAAATAAAGAGGGAATGCGGGCGGCTCTTTCGCCTCTTAAGAAATAAATGGCAGGTGTCATTTAATAAAATTCCTAAGTGCAGTGGGGGAAAAAAAAAAGAGGTAAAGGAACAATCATTCATGAGGATGAAGAAACCCGAGTAGTATCAAATTTCAAAACTCGAAATACAAAAAACTATTTCCTAATTCTTAATTTGTAATTTCACTTTAATCATTTTATAGAATTTTTTCAAATCATTGAACCTGAAGCCATGGGCGTATCCAGGAAGGGGCAGCTGCCCCCGTTAACTTGAAATCAAAATAAAACTGAAACCCAGTGAAGTTGTGGCATTTAATAAAATAATAAAATGCGTATAAGAAAAGATGCCCCCCTTCCGTTTTCAGCTGGATACGCCCATACCTGAAGGGAATCCTACACCTCTAATCCCAAAGTCAGAATGTATAATTTTCATCCTCTAAAAGGAGTGTTACCCTATAGGCGAATTAGCCACCTTTTATTAATTTAATTAATTATAAAAAATAAAATATGAGAATACTATTTGATTAAATATTATGTGATTTCGTATCTAACAAATATTAATTAATAATATCAAATTCATTTCATCTTATTATACAAAAGAATTATTTTGCAATTTTATATTAAATAAATTATAAATTTGATTAAATTGAAAATTTTGTGCGGCGACGATGACGCGAAAGGGTGCGCGCGCCGCGAAGAGACAAAGGGTGAAACGGCATTGAGAGCCTAGATGCCGAGAGACTACACGTCTTGTATTACACTCTCTCTCCAACTCTTTATAAGTGATCCCAATTTCTCATTAATTACAATTAATTATACGTTTAATTTACTCTCAATCAACTACAACAAATTATTTATTTTGTGATGTGTTAAAAAACCACCGAAATTCATATCTTCAAAGAAGAATCATCTTATCAACGACCATTGGTCACTTCTCCGCTGGCAGAATTGGACCATCACCGGTAGCATCAAATTTCTTCGTGGGAGCCACATCAAAGATAAGATTTTCATCGGTTCCCTTTCCCCCTCAGTGCAGTGCTTAATAAAAAGCTAGCTTTTGTTTATAAAAAAAAAATATATATTTAATTATAATAAAAATTTTGCATCCAAGCTTGGTATTAAATATAAATAAATATTAAAAATATAAAATCATTAAAGTTAACATAAAATTTGAAAACTTTGAACAATCAATACTTTTAATTACACTTTAATCTTAATTAGTATAATTAAACTAAATCATTATTATATATCAAAGAAGCAGATACTCTTAATAATTAAAAACATAAAAAAATATTTCTTTTTTGAATAAATTAAAAACATATTAATCTGAAAAATCTCGACTTTCCTTTGTTTACCCCCCACAACTTTAAATATAAGAGATTTCTTTTCAGTCCATTAATATAACAGGAGTTTTTTTTAAGTTGCGCATCTCGAAAAACCGTCATTAGCCGATTGAGAAGCTGGTTAGGTACTCTGGGCGGCAAGAGATGGCGTTAGTTAGAAACAAGAGTTTTATTTCATTTCATTTGAAAGATTCCAGCTAATTAATTATTAAAAGCAAAAAATTTATTATTTTCTAACGAGTCAAAACGCAAATGGGTAAAACTTTCAAGAGTTTAAGTGTTGAAAACGCGTTAATGAGCCTTATAGGAGGTGAAATATAGATATATAATTTCGTTTTGCCTCCCTCCAAGTAACATTTAATTCTAAGCTCTGCATTCAGATAATTTTGCTGAGTGGGGTGAGGTCTGATGAGGGAAGTGTAAAGTTTGAAGAAATCTGCCGAAATACACTGCGCGGCAAAAACAAACAAACTTTGTTTTCGCTGGATCAGACGGAAAAGGCCGGCCGATGAATAAAAGCCAGCATTTGATGGCCTCATCTTGAATTAGCAAATATTTCGACCGGCCTCACGTCTGGTCATCAAGAGTACAAAAAATGATTTCTACGGTTGAAACTGCCCGAGTAAGATATTGTAAAAAGGAGACAGGAGGTTTATTTGATTGATTTTACAGATGGAGGTGCAGAGATGAAATAATTTTGGAAAAAATTATATCGAGGATTTTTATTGACGAGACGACTATGATTGCAATTTTAACATTTTCGGCCTGAAGCGGCCTGAGAAAAATTAACATAAAAAGTGAGCAATAACAACAAATTAATCACATCATCAATTATCCCTTTCAAGAACATTTCATTAAATTCTAGCCTATTCAATTACAGCTAAACTAAACTAAATAATATAAATATCGTATGTTAGCGAGGTGAATAGCTGAATCAATATGTAGTAGAAAAACAAAAGGCCGAGCAGCTAGATTTATTTCTTTAATAAAGAACTCACACACGAAACGTCGCTGTGAGTTCTTTATTAAAGAAATAAATCTAGCTGCTCGGCCTTTATTTTTCTACTAAATATAAATATCGTTTAGCTGTAATTGAATAGGCTAGAATTTAATGAAATGTTCTTGAAAGGGATAATCGATGATGTGATTAATTTGTTGTTATTGCTCACTTTTTATGTTAATTTTTCTCAGGCCTGATGAGGTCGCTTCAGACCGAAACTGTTAAAATTGCAATCACAGTCGTCTCGTCAATAAAAATCCTCGATATAATTTTTTCCAAAATTATTTCATCTCTGCCCTCCATCTGCAAAATCAATCGAGTAAACCTCTTGCTCCTTTTACAAAAAATGATTTGGTGAAGGGCCCGGGTCAAACAATGTGTAAGAATTATTTTAAAAAGGGGCCGGAGGTGGGAGAGAACGTTTTCTTTCTAATGAAGAACAGACGTGATGCCGGTCGTAATATCTACTAATCCAAGATGATGTGAGTGGAGTCCATCAAATGCTGGCTTTTATTCTTCGCTCCTTTCATTTGTTTCTTTTTAAAAAGGCCTGTTCTAATCCCTCTAAATGATACTGTCCTAATTCATTTTTAAATAAATTTAACACAAATCCATATCATTTTAATAAACAATTACAATTTAAATAAAACAAACAAAATTTTTTTATTAACACCAGAATTCTAAAATTTTAAATATAATCTTTCCATTTCAATTTTTCTCTGTCCATTTCTCCCCTCTCTGGGTTTACGATATCACGATACTGATATATATAAGCGAAGCCACCTGGAAGCGGAGGGAAGTAGGCGCCACGCCACCTAGATCTCCTCGGGGATGACGTCAGTCATTGTTGATTGTTTATTTGTTAATTGATATTCTTGTCTCGAAATAAAATGTTAGAATTTAATTCTACACGTTCTTTTAATTTTACCTTATATTACTAAGACATATTAACGTATTTTCTATTTATTTTAGAAGTAAAAGAACCCAAGTTTTTTTTTTTTAGATAAAATGAAAATAAGCCCTTTAAAATTTAATGTATTCTTGAGATGGTCTATAACATAAAATAAATTTTTTATTTTATTCTTATAAAAATAAAATTTTTAATTAAAATCCAACAAAACAAATCGAGATTGTCCCCCAATCGACATATTTTTCTTTATTATATTTAACAAAAAAACAATTTCTAGCTGAGATGTTATTATTAATCAAAGGGTAGAAATGAGATATGCAACAGCTAAGATTATTTCTTTATATTCGTTTAATTCACACAGGTGACGTTTCGGTTGCGTGTTTGAACCATCTTCAGAGCTGGCGCGAAAAGTCATTATGAAAGTGTCATAGTGGATATTATACATTGTTGAACAATTCTTATGTAATGAAATCGATTTATGTACCTGGTTGTGTATATATTTATTATATAAGAATTGTCTAACAATGTATAAAACCCACTTTGACACTTTAATAATGACTTTTCGCCAGCTCAAACACGGAACCGAAACGTCAGCTGTCTGAATTAAACGAATAAAGAAATAATCTTGGCTGCATCTCTCATTTCTACCCTCTTATTAATTTAAATTGTATTAAAATGATTTGAATTTGTGTTAAATTTACTTAGATACCGTATTTCAGAAAATTAACAAAAATGTTACGTTTTTTTTTTTTTTGGACGCGCAGTGTATTTGCAAAAGTGCATGCTAAATATTATATTCTATTGCTGTTTGATTTCTCATTGATTAAAAAAAAGAATTAAAAAACTTACAGAAACTATAAAGAAATCTTGATGTAGTACAGAGACAATTCCAAAATTAGTATATTTAAATACTCTATCCATAATCCACATGAGATTAGGTAATACATTTTTTTTGTATTGAATGTAGCCATCAATAAGGGAACATCAGCAGTTGATTGATGATTGGCTATGACTAGAGTCCTGTCCTCAAGACACGTTCGGATATCATCACCTAATTCTACAACTAGTCAAATACAAAAAATTAATATTTAATAAAACAAACAATCACAAAAGTTGTTGTTGTTGTTGTAAAATTGCAAATATGAATGGGACATAAAAAACGAAAGATGCTTTTCATTTGGAGTTTTCAGGATCGCGTGTTTCGAATTGGCTTTGAGGGTTGGATGGTGTAGTTTTTAAGTAAATTTAACAAAAATACAAATCAATTTAAATAAAATAAAGAAAAATATGTCGATTTTCAATTTGAGGGACAAATCAACATAATCACGATGTTTTTGTTGAATATTAATTGTTTTTATAAGAATTTCTAATAAAATAGACAAAGAAAAACTAAAATGGAAAGATAATTTTAAAATATTGGAAATTTAGCGTTAATAAATGTCTTTGTTTTATTTAAAATGTAATTATTTATTAAATTGATATGGATTTATGTTAAATTTACTTAGAAATGTTTATAATATTTCATATTAAATGTTTAATAAATTACAGTAGATTAGAACAGGTCTTCTTAAGAAACAAAGTGTTAAGTTTTCTTTGACGCTCACTGTTATATATATATATCCGTATATTCAGTTGATATTCCAATTTCACTCTTCAACATATACCTGGGTATAGAGAAATGTGATGATTTTGCTTATCGAGGGGGGGCCAGAGGCCTGTTCTGTCGAAGCACACCGATGTCCGGATAGTCATAAGATCCTGAAGGCCAGGTGGCACTGACATTTGGATACGCAGAAAAATAAATAGTCTCTTGTCCCAACGATGAAATAGTGAAATGATAATACCAAATGAATATATATATATATAGAGAGAGGAATTTTTGCTGGTTCTATTGGAATCACACCAATAGGTTCGATTATGAAAAACAATCGATTATTCCGATTAATCGATCAATGGGTCCTGTCGTACGAAAAAATATTCGAAATTTTGTCCCCTCCTGTCCCCCTTTTTAGAGCCGAAATTTTTTCCGTCTTCTGAAAAACATTTTCCTTTTTTTTTTTAGGGAGACGAAATTTTTGCCGCCAAGCGGACTGCCGGAAAATTTTTTTCGCACAGAAAACTTTTCCCTTCTTCCGTGAAAATTATTTGGCCTTTTTTTTTATATATATATATACACGAGTCTCACCCGACCGAAAAATAATCGATTATTTTGCCCAGCCCTACACACCAATAGGCTGGAGGTCAGGAATTATTTCACCTACCACAAAATAAATCATGTAGAGTGACGCCGAAATGATAAGATACAAATGGAGAATTGCAGTTTTTGTTTCGGCAGAGGTGAATGAAAAACACAAAATTGTATACAGTATCTAACAGCTCCGAAGATGGCTTTAACCAAGGCCGAAACGTTAGCTCTTAAAAATATATTAAGGAAGCTGCATTTTCTTCAATTTTTTATTACTGATTAAAATTCTATCAGCCATAAAATACCCGTGTAACTGCCAAAATATAGCGAGACATTCTCCATTTGTATTCACAAGATATGTTGAAAATTAAATACTTTTTATGAGTTCCCAGCCCAATTCGAATTTTTAGTTAGAGTTTTACTGAATATATTTGGAAATATTAACCTTACATAAATTAAATATTTCCAAGTATAAATTTTGATTAGAGTTCATTTAATATTGATGGAATTTTATTGGCCCGGTGCTGCAACTCACATGTCGCCAAGAGGAAATATTTAACAACACGTTAACGTGACATTTGATCAATAATGAATGAGTATTGAAATTACAACCCGAGAAATTTATAATTTTATAACAACAACAGCAACAACAACAACGACAACGACACTTACTATCATATCCTGCTGTCCAACTCCACATGCTAACCATAGCTAAGAGCCAATGGAAAAAATGCCCTTCTATTTTCCAGTACAAATCAGGATGATATTTTCTTAATGGAAATATTGTCACCATCCAAACAACATACGTGGGAATACAATAAATATTATTTACAATCACAAATAAAGTCCGTAAGAAACATTTACAATAATTACCCAAGCTAGAAAAATTTAAAATTTTTATCATTTTTGTTCTTTTTCTTTTTTTTTTTTAAATAGAATAAATAAATAAATACCTAAAAACTCCCATATTTTAAAATGATTATATACTTATTCTCTGATGTTATGTCTTATATTTTCCCTTCATTCATTCATTCATTCACAATATCATCAGAAGAAATGAATTCATCATCAATTTATAATCCATAATTTTTGTAATCTAAAAATAAAATAAATTAGATAAAATAGAGTAAGTATAAATTGTTTTTTTTTTATTAATATATTAATTACTAATTTGAATTTCAAAAAAAATGAAGAAGAATGATATTTACGTTTGAAAGAAAAATTTATAAATATTTTGAATATCAAATTAAAGATGGGCATTCGAGCCTATGATTAATATATATTACATAATCACTTACATATATAATAATAATATTACTAGAGATAATAGTTTTTATAGATGAATATGAAAATGTTCTCTCAAAATTAAAATGAAACAGCAACAGTCAGAGAGGTAGAAAAAAAGACGATCCATCCCTATGGAAAGAGAGAATTGGCTAATTAAATCCAGAGAGGTAAATGACACAGATTTAATTAACTATATTAATATATTAATATGTTATTAATCTGTAGTAAATGAGAAGATTTGAAATTTAAATCTGAAAAAGAAAAATATGTCTCTAGGCAATTCTTAGAAATATTACACGAATTGTGAAATAAATTCAAAAAAGAAACATTAGTTGAAGTCAGTGGCGTAGCGAGGGGGTGGGGAGCAAGGGGGGGCCATCATGGCCCGGGCGCTACTCACAAAGGGGCGCCAAATGGTCCGCCAAACGAAAAATTACTGGATATCTTGAGCCTATGACTTTATTTATTTTACGTTTTTTATTTATTAATTTGCGAGTATATTTTACATATAATATTATATGGTTTTCGGGCTAATCTTTACTATAGGACTCCAAGTCACCCAGGGGGCGCTGGCGTGCAGGTTAAGGTAATAATCTTTTTTTTTTAAACAACTTGCAGGGGTCCCGACCTAATTGTTTCGGTCCTTCGGTCGCAGTTCGGTTTCCTTAGATTAAAAAAAATATAAAACAACTAGGAAATTCTCGGCTAATGTCAAAAGAGTGAACTAGTGAAGCGTAAGCCAGCGCCCCCTGGGTGGCTCGGAGTCCTATAGTAAAGATTAACCGGTTTTCGAATGGGGGGGGGGCGCTAAAAAGGTATTGTGCCCCGGGCGCGAGTTAAGCTCACTACGCCACTGGTTGAAGACAAGGTCTGTTGAAGATGAATTATTCTGTTGATGAGAAGCAGGATGAAGAAAGAAGAGAAGCTAGTATTTATTTATTTATTTATTTATTTATAAATACTAGCTGCTCTCTTTTTTTATCCAGCTATAAATTTACTTTTCTCAACAATGAATTATACTGATGAAATTAAAAAGTGAACTAATCTAATGAACTAAAAGTTCTTGAACGACTGCTTCTGCCATCTATTGTTTTTCTCTATAACTACTAGATTCCGCTTATCTCTTTTGCTCTCATATTTCAATTGAGCAATAATTTGACATTTCAAGGATTTTTTTAAAAGAAAGATTTCAAATCAGATAGAATGGCATTAGTTGGAGTATCCCGGCATATTAGAACATCGCACCATTTCAAAAATATTCTTTTTCAAAATATAAAATTAAAAATGGATACTACATATATATGTAAAGCTGCGGTAATTTATTTTCTTATTTATTTTGAATATTAATTTGTTATTAATAATTTTGTTAATGTTTTTTTTTTAAATTTTGTTTAGTGTTCAGGTGGTGTAGCAGGAGCGAAAGGAAAATTCCGTAAAGAGAGAGATACATTTGGAGAATTAGAAGTTCCAGCTGATAAATATTATGGAGCTCAAACTCTTCGTTCCGTTATGAATTTTCCAATTGGAGGCGATCCTGAGAGAATGCCCGTAAGAGATTGATAATCGACCATCGAATTAATAACCCTCACTCACTTTCATTATTATTATATAATATTCCTGTTACTTAATTTCATAACCTCTATTTTGCCAGCAAAATTAAATCCCATAAATATCTTAGTTTGATTATTAAAATTAAAATATTAAATATTTTGGCTCAATATTAATAAAATTTAATAGAAAATGTTGAGGATAGTTACAAAAAGCAAATATGAAGAAAAGACCAAAAGTAGCTACCGGTTTGTCTAATTCTTTTTTGATGGCACCTTCAAGATGCTTTTTTTAATCCTTTCTTCCTACCTTAAATTATTCGAGCCAAAAGTAGGGTGAATAATGAATTTACTCGGCAACTACCGTGTGTGGCATTATTTTAGAGTGGAGAAAGATCTTTCTCTTGAACAATTCGTAGCCGGAATACTCAAAAAATAAAAAATATGTAGAGCAATTGTGAGCATTCCGTGAATGCAATATTTTTTTTAAAGTAGAGCACACATCTTCCGTATTTACTAACAAGCTCTTTGAGTTGACAATGTAAATCAATACATTCATTCCCTAATTTTTTTTAAATTTTTTATAGATTCATAATAACAACGAATCTATATTAATTTTTGAAATCAATTGTCCTTGGATTTTTCGTCTCAAAAATTTTGCCGCCCCTCAAATTGTGCCGCCCTAGGCCCGGGCCTCACGAGACTAGGCGTAAATGGAGTAGAGTGAGTAGCAAAATGCCATTTGGTCCAAAAATTAACTCGTCATACAATAAACACTCATTGAACTTTTGCCCCTTGCGTCAATAATAATGAATAATTAAAGAAATGAATTTATTAAAGAAATAATGGACAAAGAAATAATTCGTTGATTTTCCCTTGATGTAGTTGCTAGCGTGCTGGCCTTGTATACCAAGGGTCGCGGGCTCGGACTCCAGGTAGTCGGATGAATTTATTTAAGTCAGTTGGATAACAATTGGCTTAAATAAGAATGCCTGGACCCCAAATGTATATATATTATTAAATTCGAGTTATTGTTAAAGTCTTATATGGCCTGAGTTGACCCTGTGTATGTGTGTGTGAATGCGAAAAATTGTGTTAAAAAAAAATAGATTTTTAATGAGAATTGTTTATTAATGACAATAAATGACAGATCTCTTTGTCCATTGTTATTGACTTAATGTTTTCAAAGTATTTGTGAATTATTTCATTTATTATTTTTCTTTTATATACGAAAAATAAAAAGACATATAATGTTCCAAAAGCTGGCGACAAAAATGGGCAAGAGTTTTCTGAAGGCTAGGTTGCATTTTAGTGATGGAAAGATACTCTAGAGTCAGCACTTGCAGTACCGGGGCGTTTAGCCTGAAGACCATCTTTTCTCAAATATCTCGAAAAATATGCGGCTTTCCGCAAAAATTCATCTATACAATGGTCAGTGTCTCCTTTCATATGAATTAAAAATTTTACCCCTCTATATCTCCCGAACAGTTCAGTTTAGCGTGATTATGTACTAGACCATTTTTGTTTGTAATTTAATTTCGATTATTTTTGTATAGATGAATTTTTGAAGAAAACCGCATAGTTTTCGAGATATTCACGAAAAACCATCTTCCCGCAACTTTACCGGCTTATTCCCGCCAAAGGCCCCGGTACTGCAAGTGCTGACTCTAGAGTATCTCTCCATCACTAAAATGCAACCTATTCTGAAAATATTAGCCTTCAGAAAACTTGTCGTCCCGGGAGCCGTGGCTCAGAGAGAAGACACTTGCTTCTCGCGCCGGAGTCCCGGGTTCGCTTCCCATCCCAAGCGAGAGAAATTTATTTCATTTGATTTGACTACAAATCATTTGAAATAAATAGGGATGGGGTCTAAATGGCCTAAGTTGTCGAAAAGGACCTTAAAAAAAAAAAAAAAAAAAAACTTGTCGCCAGCTCTTCGACTATAAGCAGACATTCAATTTATTCATTTTTAATTGTAATGGATATCTAATACCGAGGTACGATAGTTTTTAAAATTTCTAAAGCCAAATAAATTTTCAAAAATTTTCTTTCGATCTCACAGTTGCCACCAGAAACAAAACAAAACAACCTAATTCTTGACTTGGGGTTGCATCTATTAGTACGGGTTAGATATATGTATATTAGTCTGGGAGAGTAAATAATTCTCGTAGTAAGGAAGAAAAGTTAAGCCAAGTTTATTTCGTTTATTAATCACTTCAAGCCGACGTTTCGGTCAGATATATGACCATCTTCAGGGCAAAATTCCTCGAAATGTCGAATGGCACAATTGTGAAGATCTACTCAGCTATCCAGCTCACTCTAAATAATTCTCTTTTCTTTTCTAGCTTCCTGTTATTAAAGCAATGGGGATTTTAAAAAAGGCTGCAGCACAAGTAAACATTGAATTCGGTTTGGATGCCAAAATCGCAAATGCCATCTCTCAAGCAGCCGATGAGGTGATTTCAGGCAAATTATACCACGATCATTTCCCATTAGTGATCTGGCAAACGGGCTCCGGAACTCAATCAAATATGAACACCAACGAAGTGATAAGTAATCGAGCAATTGAAATGTTAGGAGGCGAGCTTGGTTCCAAAAATCCCGTCCACCCGAACGATCACGTCAACAAAAGTCAGAGTTCGAATGACACGTTCCCAACGGCCATGCATATCGCCACGGCGATGGAAATCCAACAGACTCTTCTGCCTGGCTTGGAGAAATTGAAGGAGGCTATGAAAAGTAAACAAAACGAATTCAAAGACATCATCAAAATTGGAAGGACACATCTCATGGACGCAGTGCCCTTGACACTCGGACAAGAATTTAGCGGGTAAATATAATAATGGGTTGCATTTTAATTTAATTCTGCTTGTGGACGACGACCTGGGCTAAAGCTGACAATGACAGGTGACAATGCGCTGACAATTTGTCAATTTGTCGAATACCTGTTTCATAAAAATCCGCTCTTGACTTAATTGTCAAGTAAAAAAATGACATTTTTGTAAAATTGTCATGACAATTTGTCACTTTTTGGTTTCATAAAATTTCTAGGCTGACAGGGTGAATTTTGACAATTTGTCACGAATAATTTGTCACTTTTTGTTTTTGTAACGAGAATTGTCGGGACAATTTTTTTTTGTTTGACAATTGTAGAAAAATTCTGACAGGCATTAAAAGCTGTGTCGTATAACCTAGAATATATTCACATTTATTTACATCGAATTGATTAAAAGGAAATATATATATTTTTTTTTTTGTAAGTCATTTCGGCTGCTGAGGCCATTTGACTTTATACATTTATTATGTAAATATATTAAATACAATGTATCGATGGCTTCCGGCGGGCGTTCAACGGTCTTGTTTTTCGGGGGTTTTAAATATGATGTCGATTATTTTTTTTATGAAAGGTAACTTTTTCGTTTTTTTCTCTCTCCATTCTTTTTGTTAGCCAAAAATAGAGGTGGCAAAGACAATTTGATTCAGATATATATAAAAATAACGAAATATAGAAGAAATATGAAGGTGACATTAACCTATATATATTTTATTTATTCAAAACCTAGGCCTATATTTAAAACAAATATTAAAGCAACTCAAGGAACTTAAAGAATTCTCGGTTGGGGATTCGAATATAATTTAAAACAACTTGCAGTGCTCCCGAATTTCTCGGCTTCGGCTCGGTTAGTTTCGGTTCAATTGGACATTACTTAAAAAATAAAAATGAGCAGCCAAGGGCTGGATAGGGAAGGAGTAAAAAGTGACAAATTTGTATTAACTGATAATTTTTTTATGAAACGTGTTGACAATCGTTATAATTGAACTGCTTTTTAGCAGTTGACAATAAAATAAATATCATAGTGTAAGCTTGACAATTTATGTCAATTTTTGACAATTGTCGCATTGTCAGTCTTTATGAAATAGGGCCCTGCTCTCCTCTCAATTGGGGAAGGGGAAAAAAGGGATTATTTATTTTTTTCTTAATATTTTTCAAATTAATTCCTATTTTATATTTAAAAAGTTAATCTTCATTCCAAGTTTTATTTTATTTTATTTTATTTTGTGAAATGGAATTATTTATAAAAAAAAATAAAATAAATTAATGGTAACAAGAATTATTAAGTATTAATAAAAATTAAAAAAAAAACGAACTCTCACGGACAAAATTTTTTAAAAAAAAAAAAAGATTTTTTTTAAACCCCCGGGGGGGGGGAAAAAGGGAATTTTCAGGTCCATGGGATCGTTGCAAACTTTTCTGAAATAACGACTACTTGTAATTTTTTTATTCACTTTGTATTGTAAAATGCCATTTACTTGTAATACAGAGTGAAATAAATATATATTTTTATTTATTAATTAATTGAGGAACTTTTATGATTGAAATATATACGGCCCGTCGGAGGCAATTAAGTTTTCAATGTGGCAAATGTTTGCCCACCCCTGGCCTGCTTTAAGAAATAATAGGTCCCAAAAACAAGAATGCAAAAATGTGTTATATTTTGTTTTTAGTTACGTAACACAATTAGAATTCAGCATCGAACGAGTGCACGCTGTACTTCCACATTTGTATTTATTGGCAATTGGCGGAACTGCCGTCGGAACTGGCCTCAATACAAGAAAGGGATTCGCTGAGAAATGCGCAAGCAAAATTTCGGAATTAACAGGTATCTCTTTCTCTTTCTTCTCTCTTTCTTTTATTCAGAAGTCTTAAAACGAATTTTAATTTCAGGTTTACCGTTCAAATCGGCTCCGAATAAATTCGAAGCCCTCGCCTGTCATGACGCCCTCGTTGAAGTCTCTGGGGCGTTAAATACAATCGCTGTGAGTCTCATGAAAATCGCCAACGATATCCGTTTGCTGGGCTCTGGACCTCGATGCGGACTCGCCGAATTGTTGTTGCCCGAAAACGAGCCTGGAAGTAGCATCATGCCCGGGAAAGTGAATCCAACACAATGCGAGGCGATCACGATGGTCGCTGCTCAGGTTCGAAATCTACCTTCCTTGTCAACGTGACAACTAAGTGTTTTGTTTTCTTATAAATTCACATTCGAAACATGGATAATTATTTGGTAGAAACAACCAGACAAAGTTGAATTCTTATGCCCAATTGCACCGCCCGAGTTAAGTATGGCTTTAAAAAAAATAAACAATATGGCAACGGTGTACATTTTAGTGATATTCTTTTTTTTTTCAGAATCAATCAATAGACCTAGTTCAAATGATTTGCGCAATTTATTCAGTTTCGGCCCGCTTGGTGGCCATCATCAGGTCTACAAAAATATTAATCTTTGAGAGAAGTGACTGTCCAATGATTAGATTAATACGTGGGAAGAGAGAGAGCCAAAACTTTGTTGTTGTTTATCCTAAATAATGTTTTGAGTCATTAAATGAAACAAAATAGATATTTTTTACTGAGATAAAGTGTTTAAAGTGTATTTGAGCTTCGTTTCAGTCAAATTTCTTGTTGTTTATTGAGCATAACCTCTGACACTGACAGTTCATTCAACTTATTTTATGTTTAAAATTTAATTCTGTAAAGAATCTTTACTTCTCTTGATATCCTTTACGAGCACAATTGATAATATCCACAAAATTTTGGTATCTTTGAGTATTTGGAGAGCCTAAATAACTCAAAAACAAACATTATCATATAAATCCCTATGCAAAACAATTGATGTGTGTCACGCAGCAGCCATATTGAATTGCAAACTGACAGTTCGTTGGAATGACCCATCTGCCCTGGCATAGTCTGATAGAGTTGACGGTTCCAAATGTCAAAGAATTGCTGGGCTAACTTCACTCCTATTCGAGAAATGTCAAAAACAAAACGCGTCGTCCATATTGAAAAGCCCTATACAAATACAATCTAGCGATGGAGACGTTCTACTGCTCGGGGTCACCAATCCAGAACCTTCGCCGTGCTTGGCATCGCTTAACCGCAACGATTTATGGTGACTGTTGCTTATCTCCGTTGCCAGGCCTCCCGGCTAAGTATTGATTCTGCAAAAAAGAAAAAAAATTTAGTTTTTCCTTCTATCCTTGGATCTCGTAACTTCCCCATTCCACGAAATATTAAAGGCTATTTCTAAAGAATATTTCTTTGTCTCTATAATAAACAGCAGACGGTGGCGCAACTAGTGGAAGAGTTAGGAGTTAGGCCATTTTGATTAATTTCAGCTTCTGGTCTAATCAAATAAATTTGAATTCTTTTTTTTTTCTTTTAGGTGATGGGCAATCACGTGGCTGTGACAGTTGGCGGCTCCAACGGTCATTTTGAATTGAACGTGTTCAAACCAGTGATGGTCGCCAACGTTTTGCGATCAATTCGTTTAATTGGTGATTCGTGCCAGGCGTTCTCTAAAAATTGCGTTGAAGGAATTCAAGCGAATCGAAAACAAATAGATAAAATTATGAACGAATCCCTGATGCTTGTCACCGCTCTCAATCCACATATCGGCTATGACAAGGTAAAAAGCGACAACTCTTGATAAGTAAAGAGGATGATAAACTGTGGGTGTTATTTAAAAAATACATCTGTTGTGTCAAGCATAGAACCCAAATTTCAATATGTGAGTAGAAAACTCGAAGAGCCGAAGTTACTTCACCAAAACACGAATGGACGGCGTAGATAGTATTAAGGTGCGCGTCTCGAAAAACCGTTAGAAGACGATTCGGTAGCTAGTTACTCTAGGCGGCAAGAGATGGCGTTAGTTCTGCCCATAGGGAAACAAGCGTTTTAATCCATTTCATTTTACAGATTCCAGCTAATTAATTAAAGGCAAAAAATTAATTATTCTTTAACACAAAGTTTACTAATTTAATTATCTACAACATATAGAGCGAATTTTTTTATAAATATCTTTTATTTAATGCGATTAATCTAAAAAAAAGAAATTTTTTTTTTGAAAATCAAAAAAAGGGCTTCTATAAAGTGTAGATATCTTAAATAGCTTTATAGATATGTTCGAAGTAGTGGCTGTGAGATGTGAAGATGGATAATTATGGGCAGGAGCAGCCAATAAATAGACTCTGTATGCAGATTCAATCACCGGAGACGTTTCGGTTCCTTTTATTTAAGAACCATCTTCAGTCCTTACTAGAAATATACATATAATATTAACAGTGTATATAAAAAAAATAGATTTACTGTACACAATCACCAAACAAAAATCAAAATATTTTTGCAAGACAAAAGAAATAAAAATTGATCTTACGATTGAAATACAAAGGCACAGAGTTAGTCAATGTTATCTTTGGCATATACATTGTTGTTTCGTCATAAAAATGTTACACATGTATATTCCAGGTCAAAAAATATTTTATGATGGTCTCACTGGTGAGTATGTTATATCAATAAATTCACTTAATTGAATTTTATAATTTAATATAGAAAGATTTTCATTCTGACCGGGAGTGACCTCGGATTTTATTTATTAATATATATTAAATATAGTATTATTTTTAATTAAAAGTAGATAAAGGAATCTTTGCCTTCTTATATAAAAATATCCTAATTTTAAATAAAAAATTTTTTCTAGACCTTTCGGTATTCGTCAAAATAATAATATTGACGTTTCGGTTGATCATCACTCAATTACTGGAGGAAAATGGCATCATAAGCTCTGCTAAGGTTCTCACTATCTCTTTGAAAATTGATAGAACTATCACCAAACGCCCTAATGTAACACTTTTCAAGAATTAATCTCTTATTAGTGTTGTTTTCCGTAGCCAAGATTTTAACGTTATCTAAATCAAATTTATGACCAAGATCGGCACAATGGGCTGCAAGGGCAGTGGTTTTATTATTTTTTTTGGTATCTCGGTCATGTTCACTTAGGCGTATATGGAGTGATCTTTTAGTTTGACCTATGTAGTACGAACCAGGGCTCGGACAACTTGTACACTTCAACAAATACACCACGTCTTGGCGTTTTCGTAAAGGAATTAGGTCTTTATTGTTATATAAACAACACAGATTGTTAGACGATCTTGGCGCTAGCGTAATATTAAATTCTTTAAAGAGTTTTTTAATTTTCTCTGTGGCATCGGGTATATATGCCACTGAAAAATATTTGGGCGGATTGTTATTCACTACATTTATGTTTGTATGGATAGGTAAAGTTCTAGGGTTATTGTACCTGTTGACCAATTTATTGAGCAAATACGTCGGATAGTTATTTTCCCTGGCCATCATGTAAAATTTTCTGATGTTATTATTAATGAATTGTTCATCGCATAAGATGTGAATGCGTCTGATAAAATAGTCTAGAGTATTAACCTTATAACTCATAGGGACCTTAGAGTAGTAATTCGTGAGCCTGTTGCTGGTTGTAGGCTTTTTAAAAATATCAAAAGATAATGTTTTATTTTCATTTTTAATAATGGTAAGTTCCAAAAAACTTATCTTACCATCTATTTCTATTTCATGTGTGAATTCAATGTTATTATGAAAAGAATTAAACTTTCCTAAAATGTTATCTAGTTCACTGGCTTTCACACATGAAATACTGTCATCTACATATTGTAAATAAAACAACAAACTCAATGGTCTCACATGTGAATAATAAAATTTTTTAGTGACTATATCTGCTGCAACAGGGCTTAGGGACCCACCCATTGGTAAACCGCGTATTTGTAAATAGATGAAATAGAAATATGCCAAAGATAACATTGACTAACTCTGTACATTTGTATTTCAATCGTAAGATCAATTTTTATTTCTTTTGTCTTGCAAAAATATGTTGATTTTTGTTTGGTGATTGTGTACAGTAAATCTATTTTTTTTTATATACACTGTTAATATTATATGTATATTTCTAGTAAGGACTGAAGATGGTTCTTAAATAAAAGGAACCGAAACGTCTCCGGTGATTGAATCTGCATACAGAGTCTATTTATTGGCTGCTCCTGCCCATAATTATCCATCTTAAATAGCTTTAATTAAAGAAAAAATTTGAGGTCGATAGCTTCAAAATTGTGGCCGCAATCTCCCAAAATTAGCACCAAGAGACGCGCACCTTAAATAAAATTTTAAAATTTTTTTAGGTCGATTATTTGCAAATTTTTTTCAGTTTCAATTTAGATATCATCGTCAGGAACTATAAAATAACAATCAATGTTTTTAGTTTCTTTTTATACATACACAAATCATAAATTCATTAAACGTTCAAATATGCATATTTAAATCTAATTAGTTTTTTGTAATATTATGAATATAATAAACTTTTTTACTTGAAACATTATCAGAATCATATATATAAATAATCATATATTCTTATTGAATTTCCAAGATATTGACTTTCTTTTTGTATAACAATTTTTTCTTATACTATTGTTATTATAGCTGTATATTATATTATATTATATATCAGTGGCGTAACGTACGCCCCCGCAGACCCCGCGATGCGGACCTTGGGGGCCCTCGGCCGGGCCGGGCTAAAAAACTGTAGCTCCGATAAAAACGGAAAAATTTAGATAAAAAAAAAAAATAATGAAAATTTCTCTTTGAGAGGGCCCGGGGCCCTCAGGGTTCAGGGATATACGGTATTTTAAAAATATTTTTTGTATGGTCTAATAATAGGGCCCAAAATAAAATTTGCGGGGGGGCCCAGCTAAAAAACGTTACGCTAGTGATTATTATATTTATGATTTGTGCATGTATAAAAAGAAAATATGATTGATGTATTGAATATAGAAAAATAAAAACATTGATTGTTATTTTATAGCTCCTTGCGATGATATCTAAATTGAATTTTGATTTGAAAAAGAATTTGCAAACAATCGGCCTAAAAAAATTTAAAAAATTTAATTTGGTACTTCCATCAGTGTTTTGGTGAAGTCATTATTGAGTAAGATGTGGATGTTGTGTAGAGGCAGCCAAGAAATAATACTCCAATTAGCCGGAAACGTTTCGGTTTCGGTCATCGCACCAAGTTCAATATTCTTGGGGGGGAGAATAATAAATTTATCGAAACGTTTCCGGCTAATTCAAGGGCGGTTACAGGGGGTAACTACCCCCACCCCCGAGATTTGAGAAAAAAATTTTTGTTGGTAATTACTAATATTATGTTTAATATAAAATTTAAAAAATTAATACTTAAAAATTTGATCTGTATTTAAATTCTGGTAAAATTGTGGACCTTGCAACCAGTCACACCAGATTATCACCCCCCCCTCCCCCGAGAAACTCCTCTGGATCCGCCCTTGGGTTAATTGGAGTATTATTTATTGGCTGCCTCTTCCTTTACACATCCTTCACTTGATATCCACATCCACATCTTTGTCAATAATGCGGTGTGACTGGTCGCACTGGTCGGTAATTGAAAGTTGTCTTCTTTGTCTGAAGAGGGATGGATATCTAGTGACGTTTAGTCCGGGAGGGGGGGGGGGGGGGGGGGGGGGGCAAATCTGATATGACGTCCCTGTCTAGAATAAGAAGCCCCGGATCATTAAATTTGTTGCCGTATAAACAACGAAATTCCTTTTAATGAAGTTTATTTTGATTTCAGGCGGCTTTGATTGCCAAGACGGCGCACAAAGAAGGCACCACTCTCAAAGAGTCTGCGCTCAAACAGGGCGTTGCCGAGAAGGATTTCGATGCCTGGGTCAAACCACAAGACATGTTGGGACCTAAATAAATTTAAAATTCAATTTCATGTTGTTTCTTATCTGTTGAGTTTTAAAATAATTTATTTTTTTTTTTATAATTTTACATATTTAAAAAATTTTATAAACACATTTGTCTCTGATTTTATAAATCGAAAACAATTTGAATATTAAATTTTTTTTTATTTTTCTCAAAATAAAAGGATAAATAAAATAATTTTATTTTATATTTTTGTATCTTCTGTCCTCGCCCTTATTATTCCCGCGGTGCGGGGTCGGCGGCCCTTATTCTCCGTCTCCACTCCCCCTATCCAATGCTGTTGTATCCGACAGGCCAAGCTCTCCTGACCCGGTGAAGCCAAGTCATCCATTTAATTAAATAAAAGTAAATGAGAGGAGCAGCGCGGTTTATTTCAATTTATTATGGAAGCCGGAACCACGTTTCGGTCACATATAGGACTATCTTCAGAGCTGGATGTGATATAAATCGCTAAAAAGTTTTGCATGAAATTTGAATATGTTGTAATTTGAAATTATTATTTATTTTTTATGGATTGGTGAATGAATGAATTTATGGGGATGGAGCAGTAGCGTCACTTCACATTTTTCTTGGAGGGGGGGCAAAATTTGTTTTCTTAAAATTTCCTTTCAAACAGGTATCTCAAATTTGCCCAAAAGATATTTAATTTAATTATTTTTTACAGTTTATATACCTGTTATTTTGAAATATTTTATTTTAGAGCGGGCGCTGGAGGTAGTTGAGTATGCAAAATTTGAGGACCGAATTCTGACAATGGATTTGGGCTAAGAATAGCTCCCAGAATAAGGATCCAGATCTTGCCTGGCCAATTTTTGGTCCAATTTTTTTTACCCCCACCCCTCTTATCTCCATAGGAAATCAATGGAATGCATGCTAAGATGATGTGAAAACCTGCAATTATGGTCAAATTCGAGTACTTAAAACTTCAAACAATGAAAAAACTGTCTTGTCAGCAACTGAGGGGATCCTCTAGAGTCCCCTGAGAAGTACTATCTTGCCGCCAACTGCGGTGGTCCCCTCTAACCCCTTCACCTCCTTTCTCTCCCTTTATTATAAATTTAAATATACTGCCTTAAAACCATGCCAAATTGTGGGGACGGGCAATTATGTTCATAATCCACTACCTGGTACCTCAAGCAATGAAAAATACTATCTTGCCGCCAGCTGCGGTGGTCCCCTGTAACCCCTTCACCTCGTTTTTCTCTCTCTCTGTTATAAATTTAAATATACGGCCTAAACACCACGCCAAATTGTGGGGACCGGCATTTATGTTCATACTCTACTACCTGGTGCTCCAATTAATGAAAAGTACTATCTTGCCGCCAGCTGCGGTGGTCCTCTCTAACCCCTTCACCTCTTTTCTCCCTCTCTGTTATAAATTTAAATATACGGCCTAAGCACCACGCCAAATTGTGGGGACCGGCAATTATGCTCATAATCTACTACCTGGTGAAAGGAGGTGAAGGGGTTAGAGGGGACCACCACAACTGGTGGCAAGATAGTACTTCTCAGGGGACTATAGAGGATCCCCTCAGTTGCTGACAAGACAGTTTTTTCATTGTTTGAATTTTTAAGTACTCGAATTTGACCATAATTGCAGGTTTTCACATCATATTAGCATGCATTCCATTGATTTCCTATGGAGATAAGAGGAGTGGGGGTAAAAAAAAATTGGCCCGGCAAGATCCGGATCCTTATTCTGGGAGCTATTCTTAGCCCAAATCCATTGTCAGAATTCGGTCCTCACATTTTGCATACTCAACTACCTCCAGCGCCTAGTCTATTTGGAATAACATAAAATTTAGAAAAAATCAGAGCCCTGTGGGCAGGGGCAAATGTCCCCCCAAATCAATTGAAATAAAATGAGAAGCGATGCGAACCCCGGATACATAACACAAGCATTCGTAGCTCAGCGCCATCTATGAATGGAGTGGTCAAGTTTGAAACTTAAGTTCTAAATAAATGCAACTAAATATATCTCGACACAAAAAAATCTGGTGTGAAAGCACTCTTGCCAGAGGGTCAGAGAAAGTTGTGTGCTGGGCGACCAGTCACACCAGATGTTTTTTTTTGCATTCAAGGAGGGTAAAAATTCTATTATTTATTTCTAAACTTTATAAAACTGAACAAAACTGATGCCATTTTTGGAATAAGCGCTACCCATATACCCAACAATTAAAAAAATCTGGTGTGACTGGCCGCACAGCACACAACTTTCTCTGACATTCGGTAATCGAAAGTTGTGTTCTGTGCTTGTAACACCAGATTTTTAGTGTCGACATATAGTATATTTAGTTTCAGACAGTACGGTACATTCGATTTTCAAGATGTAAAATTTATAAACGGAAAATATTTATATTTTGTTACCATGCCAACCATTTTTCCTATTTTTCCTATGGTGTACATACAAGAGTAAAGTGGTCTTCAGAAGATGTCAATGGCAAAATGAAAATATACATTTTAAAGAGCATCTAAAAAATAATTGATTTTGGAATTTTAATCAAAATAGTTGTAGCGAATTTTAAGAAAATCGAAAAAAAACTGAAAAAGTACATCAGTAAAGTACTAGTACTCTTTGGCCGATTTTGATTAAAAGCTTATTTTTCCGGTCCCGGGAGGTATTTAACTTATATATAAAATTTCAGCCTCATAGTTCAATTCCTTCATGCTTAAAAGTGAACACACACACACACACAGACAGACCATGTATTCATGCATTAAATTGAAATTGAAATCGAAATAAGTTTTTCTTTTGTTGATCTGTGTTAATTAATTGTGCAAATCGATATTTAGATATTCCAAATTGATGTATTTGATTTCTTTTCATTCATTAATTCATTCATCTGTGATTTATTATGAAACAATTATGCAATTGGCATGCTCGCGTCACTATTGCCTATTAGAATATTTTTTGAATATTATCTTAGAGGGTCACAATATCTAAATAAATGATAAGCGAGTAAATTGATCGTCATTCGAGTGCTGCTGGCGAATGATGTTCCTCCCTCGATCGAAGCTTCTTATCAATCCTCTTCTACAAGCCAACCAACAGAAAAGACTAATTGGAATATTTGGAGTACCTTATGCCAAAGGACAAGTAAGTCGACATCAAATTGTAGTCTAAGATCCGAAGAGAGCTCGATTTGCACCCAGTTGTTTAATGGATGAAAAGTATTTACATGAAATCTAATAGGTCATTTTGATAACTTACCTACCCCAACATGAAATTCGGAGTTGAAGGACAAACTTCAATGCATTTACATAGGGATTTATATGATAATGTTTGTTTTTGAGTTATTTAGGCTCTCCAAATACTCAAAGATGCCAAAATTTTGTAATATTATCAATTGTGCTCGTAAAGGATATCAAGAGAAGTACAGATTCTTTACAGAATTAAATTTTAAACATAAAATAAGTTGAATCAACTGTCAGTGTCAGAGGTTATGCTCAATAAACAACAAGAAATTTGACTGAAACGAAGTTCAAATACACTTAAACACTTTATCTCAGGTAAATAACAAATAAAAATATCTATTTAGTTTCATATAATGATTCAAAACATTATTTAGGATAATCAACAAAGGTGAAACATCTCACAAGTGACAAGTGGGCCTCTCCTGGCTTGAATAGTGCTTGAATATGTGTTATAATTAAAATAAACGGATATAATCTAAGTAATAAACATATTTAAATAAAAAAGACAGCGATATGAACAACAAAGGAAGGGTTTAAAGGTATGTTTACTTTTCTTATTCCAAATATGATTCAACCACCCATTCTACATTTACCTATATATATTTCCATTCATACATTGCAATTATTCATTATTTTCGAAATAATTTATATTTCTACTGTAAAATTTTAATTACTTAATTACTTGTTTTTTTTTTTTTTTTTTTTTAGTTACTCAGATAGATTCTCATATATACCTGAAGAAAGGCAAAATAAACTCCTGGGATTAAAAAAACAAATAAAATAAATTAATATTTATATTAATCTTTCTATATTAAATTAATATAGGCCTATAAAAATAATAATTATATGTTTTAACACATTATTTCATAGATCTTTATAAGGTAAATGTACATATAATAAATAAATACAAACATTATATCAGGTATTTCCTGTTGTAATTTTATAAAAACCCATCCTTCCTTGTCTTTATTTATTTTTTAATAGCTATTAGCAGACAGATTTTCCAAAAGATATTAAATAAGGACAAAAATAGATAAATTAGAAATTTTTACCATAACCTAACAAAATTGTTCTACCGTTAAATCACATGAAATTAAACTTGTTTATGGATAAATAAGCACCTATATAAATCTAATGATCCTATTTTATATTAATATTTGATCAAATAGCTGAAAAAATTAAAATTTATAAGCTAATTAGCCTGATTTAAAAGCGCTTCAATGTAAATCCTATGGGCGGAATAGCAAAGTTTGTCCTTCAACTCCGAATTTCATGTTGGGGTAGGTAAGTTATCAAAATGACCTATATGTTAAATAATAATATCGCGAATAGGTTGCCTGAAAAATTCCAGTGTAAACTATAATTAATTACAAATTTAAAAAACTAATTTTTTTTTTTTTTTACTTTCTCTTACCTATGTATATATGTAATATATATATAGAGAGAAAGTATTGGATTCATGTCAAAAATTCGATATCGAGATTTTGATGGATATACACGTTTTGAGGTCCCCTGAATCCAAAAAAGTGGTTTTCGCGACATGGTCTGTCTGTGTGTGTGTGTGTGTGAACAAAATATCTCAAGAACGAAAAGAGCTAGGAAGTTGAAATTTTATATTTAAGTTAGGCACCCCCATGGGACGTGACACGGAGCTTTTGAACAAAATCGACCAAAGAGTACTAGTACTTTACTGATGCACTTTTTCAGTTTTTTTCGATTTTCTCAAAATTTGCTCCAACGATTTTTTTTTTAATTCAAAAATCAATTATTTTTTAGATCTTCAATAAAATGTATATTCTCATTTTGTGATTGAAATCTTCTGAAGACCACTTTATTCTTGTACTCCATAGAAAAGATAGGAGAAATGGTTGCCATGGTAACAAAATATAAATATTTTGCCATA
>JAKCPI010015968.1:0-10238 GCA_023213315.1 Euborellia annulipes
TCACACGAAATTTTATGCGGAACATTTTTTTCTTTTGCGGAACCAAGGTTTCCATCCTGCAGAAAAATTTATTTGCCCTGATGTCTGTATATCCCTATATATGTATATGCACATATGTTTGGGAAATTTCAGGGGGGCTCGGGCCCCCGCCCCCACTTATATACGCCCCTAAGATCCAATATTTTCTTTCTCTATATATATTACATATATACATAAGTAAGAGAAAGTAAAAAGCGAATAAATTATTTCTTAAAACTATGAGAAACTTATGCGACGATTTTATGTAAAAATTCTCAGATTTCACTTTTTAAAATGAAAACCAAATGTCCTAGAAAGCTGATTCTTGGCTCATTGCATAGAAAATTTAATTCTCTTGAAGTTTTATAAAAACAATTTTTTTCATTAAAACTTATAGATTTAGAGATATTTATTAATTAGCATTTTCGGTTTTGATTTATTGCTCTTTCTGAAAAATAAGTTGAAATTCACAATATAGGCCATTCGGTAAGCTTTGTCCGGGAAATATTTCGAAGTGAATTAAATTTTTACAGGTTATTGGAGGTTACTCTAGGATGTTTATCCTAAGTTTTTAGCCTCGAGCATTCTGTAGGCGAGAGGGGGGTGAAACTCCTCAAAAATATTTGTAGTTTTTTCAGTTTTTTGCTTATATCTCGTAAAGTATTCATATTTTGAGCAACATAGCACCATATAAGGTTGAGGAGCTTTATATTTGCTAAAATTTAGTATCTTACATAAAACGAATGCGTAGACCCAATAATAACCGAGATATGGTCGGTCAAAGCTAGACAAATTTTCTCGAAATGTAAAAAATATTCGAAAAACCAATAGTCCTGTCGATATCCTAGAAAGTATTCCGAAGTGAATGAGGAGGCAATGGCTAAGCCGGCTAAGCTGAGGATTACGGAGTCCGAAGTCTCAACACGGCTCAGGTTCGAATCCAGCTTGCCGTAAATAATTCACCAACATCCTGCCCGAGTCTCCTCTTATGGTAGGAAAGGGGGATAAGGACGATAAGGAGAATAAAATCCAGCAAAGTTTTTCTCTCAGGACTCAAATTTATTCGCAAATATTTCGGCTCCTATACAGGGGCCATCCCTCGTATATATGATATAGGATGGCCCCTTGTATAGGAGCCGAAATATTTGCAAATACCCTCGAGTCCCGAGAGAGAAAACTTTGCTGGATTTGATCCCTCCTTATCGACCTCAACTACGATTCCCAGCTAAACAACTACTGGAAAGGGGGATAGCCCCACCGTGATATCATAAAGGGCCTAATTGGCCTAAGTGTGTTCCCCTCTCTCTGGGAACAGTCACTTCAACCTAACCTAACCTATTCCGAAGTGAATTAAATTTTTACAAGTTATTTGGGGGGCACTCTAGGATTTCAATCCAAAGTCTTCGACTTCCGAGAACCCTGTTCTAACTAGGGAGGGGTGAGGGGGGACAAAAACCGCAAAAAATGTGAACCTTGATCAGTTTTTCGCATATATTTCGTAAACTTTGAATATTTTGTTTACCGTAGTCATATGCACAGTTGCAGAGAATTAAAAGTGTCCTACATATAGCGAATTTGTAGAGCAAATATTAACCGAGATACGGCCGGTCAAATATAGGGAAAATCTTACATTTCGAGAAAATCTTTGATTGGCAGTATCTCGTCTTATAATGGGTCTACACATTCGTTATAAGTAGCATATTTTAGTAAATCTAGTATTCTACAACTTTATTTCATACTTTGGTGGACATAATATACTTAGTTTACGAGATATAACGAAAAACTGAAAAAATACCAACATTCTTGAGTTCTAACTTTGACCAGCGGCATCTCTGTTAATATTGGCTCTACAAATTCGTGGATATTTTTGGTTCGCGTCTCGAAAAGCCGTTAGAACACGATTGACTACCGAGTTACTCGAGGCGGCAAGAGATGGCGTTAGCTTTTTCCATAGGGATACAAGGGATTTATTCCATTTTAAAGATTCCAGCTAATTAATTAAGGGTAAAAAAATTAATTATTTTTTAACACAATGATTACTAATTTAATTATCTATAAGATATGAGAGCGAATTTTTTTTTTAAATATCTTTTATTTAATGCGATTAATCTAAAAAAAAAAATTTTATTTTATTTTTTTATTTTTATTTTAAATGGCTTTAATTTTAAAAAAACTTGAGGTCGATAGCTTCAAAATTGTGGCCGCTGGAAAGTCCCAAAATTAGCACCAAGAGACGCGCACCTTAAAAAAAATTGAGTAAAAACAATTTTTTTTTTTAAGATAAAAAAATTAAGTTATTTTTAAAAAATAAAATATTGTTTCACTGTCTCCTCCCCCCTGCGCCTAAAATGACTCAACAAAAATTTCCGTACCCCTTTATACTTTTTTTTAGAAATAATACCAGTTTAGAAAAATTTAATTGGATAATAAGTTTTAAAAATTTTTCACTTTCATTTTGTTGTTATATTTATTAAATAATGAGTACATAATTTTTTTAAATTAATAAAATTAATAAATTTAAATATTATTTTATTTTTCACAGGATGAAGTAATACAAAGTCGAGTTGCGTTGCAATGTCTTTGACGCCATTGAAAACGGCAGCGAATGCCTCGTCTCTTTATCTCGTCCATGACTTTGGCTGCCTGGAATTTTCTCTCTCCTCATCACATCGGCTTATTTATTTTTATTCTCAACTATTTTCATTATTTAAGGTCAGTAATGCTTTTAAATATTTATTTAATTGGTTCAAGATTATTATTTTCAATTAAATCATTAATAAAACAAGTCAAATATTATAAACTCATGATTCAACAGGATAACCTTTGTCTGTCTGTCAAATTTTATTCTCATTTTTTTAATATTTCATCTCTTTTAATCATTTAATATTCATTTTCAATTTAATTTCGATATGTAAATTATATAAATTAAATAGATTACCGGTATTTATTTTATTAAATCTTTGCTTGAAATTTGACATTTATATTTTTTCATTAACCACAGAAACAAATGATTTAATCACATTTCTTTATTTTTCTATTCATTATTTGAATTTTAAAATATTTTTATAAATAATTAAAGTGTCATTCAATCTGAATATGTCAGATTCATTGCATCTTACTTACCTTGTCTATTTTCAAATAAATTTTAAGCCATTTTATATTTTTTCAAATGCAAATCTTTATTAAATGCTCATTTTATTTTTAATTTTAGGTGTGATTTACACTAAATAACTTGATGTCAGCTGCTTGGCTTCGAGCTTGTGATCCATATTTATAATTTCCATTCCATTTCTTTTATTTTTCTGACGTCTGACTTATGAAACGAAATAGAAATGGAATTATATTCATTTTCAAAAAATAGATGATAGAAAGGACCTTAAGCTTTCAAAGAAATTAAATAAGGTAAGCGTTAATAAATGAAATTTATGTTTTACTAATTTTAAATATATTTTCTCCTGTATATGTATTTTTTTTTTATTTTTCAGAATTTCGTCCAAGATACATCTATTTATTATTCCAGATAAACTCCTTGTCATCTCGCATTCCTATTTGGTGAGTTTATTATTTGGTATCATGTTATTTTTCCTATATCTATTATTTGTCTAAAATAAATAGCAAGAGAGTCCAAGGAATGAAAAAATTTAATCACTCATTATTTTAAGGCATTTTATATTTTTTCAAATAAAAATCTTATTAAATGTTGTTTTTATTTTTAATTTTAGGTGCGATTTGGACCAAAGAACTTGACGTTTGCTACTTTTCTTCGAGCTTTGAATGATATAACATCTTCCATCAATTATATATATATATATATTTTACTCTGATGGGAGCTCAGCAAAAGTAAAGGCTCTGCTAATATTCTACCCACCTCAACAACTGAAGCAGGCAGTGAAAATTTTAACAAATCTTGTCTTGAAGATGGATGACTTTACCGGTAGTTCCAGCTGACAAGGTGAAAATAAAAATAATCCAGGCCGACAGCAGCCTAATTTTTTTTTTTTTAACATTTGATTATAATTCAGCCTTCCTTTACACTTACTTTCATATATATTATCTGGCTTTATGATGAGTTATATATAAGAACGATTTCATTCATGCTCTTCTTTCGTTTTAATTAATAATTTTTAAGAACGAAGGAAAATTTGGTTTAACGGTGTAAAATTACTTTTAAATATTTTAGTATTTTATCTATTCAGTCTAGAACACTAATAATAAAATTTCAATTTTTTTCTTTCATTAAATTCGTGATTGAAAAACCAGAAAATTTTTTAATTCTCAATTCAACATTATCTTTTTTTTAAATTAAATTTATTAAGGAATTTGGCCGGGGTTTGTGTTTATAAATTGAATTTTGTTTTGCGGACCATTTAGCGCCCCTCATATACGCGATGTGTATAATATCTTAAATATTATATGTAATTTCTTATTTATTTATGTTTAGATTTCTTATTTCACTTAATTGGAAATTTTAAATCTATTCTTTAATTAATTTAGTAAGTTCCTCTGCCTAAAGAGGTGTCACTTTTATTTGCCACTTTGTAGGATTTCTCGCTCGTTCAATAAAGTCTTTACCATCTAATCCTCTTAGGAGTATGGGCGTACCCAGCTGAGGGGCAGGGGCAGCTGCCCCCCCCTAGAAGCAAAAAAAATGTTTATAAAGTGATGAAACGAAACAAAATTGGTGGATGGCGACGGGGAATGATTTTTTTTTGTTAGGATTTGAGGGTTTTTAGGCCTTTAAATTCGAAGGCCTTTCCCCTCTATATAAAAAATAGCTATGTCACAATCTGGACGACCATGATCTGCCCCCCCCTGGACGATTATGATCTGACCATGCCCCCCCCTAGATTTGATCCTGGGTACGCCCATGTCTTGGAAGCTAATTTTGTAGGCGGACCCACAATTAGTCGTTTATTTTTTTTGTCTCCAGAGAGTTTTGAATTAAATTTTTCAATTTTCTAAGCCATCTAGCTGTTGTTTCCAGTTTCGGCCCAAGAAGTCATCAGACCTCTAAAATTTTATTAAAAAAAAAAGATAATATCTTTAATTAAGATAACATTCAAATTTTTTCATCATACTATTTTAAAAGAGCCTACCCATGTACCTAAACTGGAAACTGTAGCTAGTTGGATTAATAAAATCTGAATGAAAATTTAAAATATATTTTTAATTATAGGCCTTTAATTTAATTAAATTAAGTGAAGACATACATTTAAAAGAAATTATTTGTTAGTTTCCGAAAGTTTATTTAAATAGGCCTAATATTTTTCATTAATACCTACGGTGCGATTTGGATTGGTCGGCTCTATTCTAAATCAAAATATGGGATAATATAATTCCTGACAAACGATATATTTACAAGTGAAATGACATCAGACAGAAAACATTAAAAGAAAAACGTGCCTCTCCTGTCTGTCTGTTTATCTACCCACTCAAGTATATTTAGCGCCCTCCAAATCGTATCTTTTGAGTTGTAGCCAACAAGATTATCGAGTATCGTTGTCGCTACCTCTCGATCAAGAAATTTATTCGATAAGAGAGCCGAGAAAGGAAAGAAAACATTCGACGCCCTAAAGATAAATTGATCAGACAGCTCGACACCATTGCCGCTTCGTTACATATGGAACTAATTTGATATCGAGTTAATTAAGGAGAACTCTGAAAAAAGATATTCAAACCAAGACATGTAGTTTATAAAACGTAACGAATCATCTGCTACGGAAAAAGAAAATATTGTAAAGTACTTTTGTAAATATGAAGAATTATTGTCATCATTAACAATGATTATGTTGATACAAAGAATACATTATCCTTTTTTAAAGATGACAAATTAATTATAGAACACTTTTCTTAGAAGAATTTAAGAGTTAAAAAACAATTAACCCAAAAACTAAGCAAATTTTTAATTTTATGGGGTGGACTTGATCTTGTCATGCATGGGTTTCTAAAGGTAAACCCCCACTCTCCTGGAAGGTTTTTCTCTCTGTATAGACAGACTCTGTGCGCTTTATAATTGTTTTTCTTTTTAATTCCCCTTAAAAAAAAAACAAAAAGGTCAGCTGAGCCCCTTTCAAACTTAAAATAAAATATATATAGAGTAAGGTGGGGCAAAAGTCCGCACGGGGCAAAAGTCCGAATCCTCATTTTTAAAATCCCCGGTAGACTTTGCGTTGTTCTAAACAACTTTGTTAGGTTGGTAACTACAAGAACAGATGATGATTCGAAATTCAATAACGTGTTTGAAGCCGATTGTTAACAATGAGCAAATTTATGTTTTTGTCACCTTCCATCTAATATTTATGGAAATTCTCATGGTTGCAACATGTACCAGCATGCACTTTTCTAACTGTCTAATGTCTTTGATTGCAAGCTGATAACCCTAAATAAATATTTTAAAACCTTTTTTCTCTACAGTTAACAATAAAAATTTTTTGTAACACTTCGGTGAAAATAGCTAAATGGGGCAAAAGTCCGCGGCCTCGACGGGGCAAAAGGCCCAATGGATCTCCAATGGAACAAATGTCACCCAATGGTATTCGAGTTTCTAATACCCCTACCTAGTAGTTTTCTGGGTTTCTAATACCCCTATCAAGTATTTTATCGGATTAATGAGCCTAGGGAAACGACCACGACCCGAAATGTTTATGCAGATTATGAACTTCAATCTTACTGGGGACTAATTGTTATAAGGCCTATTGTGCATTTATAATAAATAAAATAAATACATAAAACATACCTATACCTAATGCATTTCTTATTAAGTCTTTTTATACTCTGGTTCGTGACGGTTGTTCGCTGCAGGAGCAATTATTTGCACCTAAGGACTTTTGCCCCGCTAGTGCGGACTTTTACCCTCTCGGTGGGGCAAAAGTCCGCAAATGAAAATTTTTGTTTAAATACCTCTCCTACTCTTATGCTACAGAATTGGAAACCAAAAAAATTATGTAAGATAGCCAATTAACCAGGCTTTCAGGGGATGTTCCTATTTTTATTGTATCTTTCATAGGAAGGTCAAAAAAAATTCCCAAAGAAAAAAACTGCGGACTTTTGCCCCCACCTTACTCTATATATATTTTACCTTATTATAAATATTTATTATATTGATATTATAATTCATACTATAATATAAAGGGCTAGCGGCTGACTTCCTGCTCCAGTGTGTATGGCCCTATCAGGTCGCTGATTGGCTAGAGTTACAGGAAGTGGAGCGGGAGAGGGAAATTTGAAACTTTAAAACCAATGAGCAAAAATAAATTTGAAGCATTTGCTCGCCTAAGGCGAGCAAGGGGAGTCCAGGGGCAAAGCCCACAAATGGCTTAAATAAATATGCCTGGACCCCCAATAATACATGTAAGACTTATACCCCTGGTATATTAATACAAATACGGTATCGTTTAGTCTTATATGGCCTGAGTTTCAGAAAAGACTGTGTGTATGGCGTGGGAAAAAAAATATTCCAGCATTTTATTTATTAAATCAGCCAACAACGCCTGGTCACGCAGGCAACCTGCCAAACATACAAAAATCGACTGGCCATATCTTCATTTATCCTCTCCAATCACTAAACTTACCACAAAAAGCATCTTTTTAAATCTTTATTCTAATCTTATTCCTCTTTTATTTTTGTTTTTCCTCAAAAAAAAAGCCACTACTAGAGAAGGGCACATTTTCTCTTCTGGAAAATTGCCTCTGAGCCCAACGTTCTGATATTTTCATTAATTTTTTTTTTTTTTTTTTTTTAATGAATGCCTGGGATCGAACACAGATCGCCTTGACAAAAGACCGCTGTGCGTTAATCCCTATTCCACTCCCACTGTTTAATTTGAAATAAAAAATTCCTAATAAATATTTAAATAGACCAATTTATAATATTAAATGACTATTCATTTAAAATTTTTTCTTTTATCTTTGACAATATAATTATACCTTTTAGTTTAGAATGCGCTCTTAAATGCAACTCCTTTAAAATTATTCACAATTTTCAAAGTAAATTAGATTCTTTTTTAATAGTTACTTTAGATTTAATAAAAGCCTAGTGAGATAAAATATGGAAATTTACCAATACTTTAAATACAGTATAAAAAAAAGGAAGAAAGGTATTTTTTGGTTGAGGAAAATACTTTTGCTTGAAAAAGAATGTCACTTTGAATTTTATTGACTTTTCGTGCGTTATTTTCTTGTAGAAACACATGTGCAGTATCTGGGGCTCTCGAGGCGTTGATTTCCACGCTTCTTGGATATTAAATTTTAAACAATTGCCGCTTCGGGTAGTAAAATTCCTACTCTGAGTATCCGAGGTCACGACCGAACATCTCAAAACAATGTTTATGCCTTTAAACCAAGTTGATGGTTCTAGATTCAAAACAAAGCTCTGAAATAATTGCCAGCTTCATCATGTAAACATAATTAAATCCCTTACCTATAATGAACAAGAGATTTTTCAATGGTAGTATATCAAAAAGAATATTTTTTAAAATATTTTTCTACATACAATTCTTCATCGTTTATTATAATTTATAATCAACAAAATTATACGATTCCCTTTGTTTATTGTAGTGTTATTTGGTATTTAATATAAATAAAACAAAATTTAAATTTGTTCGAGAAGCAAACTTATAATCTCTAGATCAGTGGTTTCCAAACTTTATGTTACAACGCCTCCCTTATAAATATTTAATCGTATGACGCCTCCCCCTCTCCACCCAATTTTATAAAATAATACAAAAACAAAAGAAAAATATATATAAATTTATGTAAAAATATTTTTTATTTATTCTTATTTATAAAACTAGCTATAATTTCCTCGCTGTGGCTAATATTCGCGCTTCCCCTTAAACTAGTCTGCGCCTCCCCCAGGGAAAGAGGAGGCTTAACTTGTTAATGGCCTAAATTATTTTGAAAAGAAAGTTATACAATAGCTCATAATATATAATCATTTCTACATTATTAATTATTGCAAGCTTCTCTTTTGAAAACCATTTGGCATTTCATGATAATCTAAAACTAGGGCTTTTACAAATGTATTATGATCATTTTTAGCGTGTTTGGAATATTAATATGATTTAATATATAAAAATAAAAACAAGAGAAAGAGAGATGGTTAAGAAATCGTTGAGCCCGGAAATTCCTTTAATGGAATGTCAGTGTGGTTTTGTCGAGGATTAAATTTTCTAGATCAAGAATCTTATGTTATGTTGAGTTCTTATGTATCATATAGGCCTAAAAAAGTTTTATTTTTTACTGATTCATAAAGAAAAAAAATTGTATTATTCTTCATGTGTCAACCTAGGCCAAGGAAGATCTGTGTTTCTTTTTACTTTCTCTCACCTCTATATATGTTAATATATAGAGAGAAAGTATTGGTTTCATGTCAAAAATTCGATATCGACATTTTGATGGATATACACGTGTTTGATCAAATGTAGGCCCTATACTTTCATTTTGCTCTCAAAATTGGTATGAAGCCCACTTTACTCTTGTAGTTTATAGTTAAGATAGGAGAAATTGTAGCCATGGTAACAAAATATAAATGGATTTTTTCATGTTTATAAATTTTACATCTTGAATTCAAATGTACCCTACTGTCGGAAACTAAATATATGTAGACACAAAAAATCTGGTGCGACCAGTCACACCCAGATTTTATTTAATTCGGAAACAAGAACACATGAATAAATTTTAAAAATTCAAACATTTTTTGTGAAATTTTTATTTAGAAGCTTTTTCTTTTTTATAAGGTTAAGATTTATTAAATCCAAAAACTCTACACTTAAATCTGTTATAATTCTGACATTTTTTATAAACATTTTTTTTTGTAAGGTACAATATAATTCTAGCTCGCATCCATCATTTTTTCGATCGTCTTTAACAAGAACATCCATAAAGAAAAAGAGTCGTATTTCGTTATTCTCTCATTCAAACGGCAAGGAAACACCTTCTCTCAATTAATTTATCACGAGCAAAAAGTGCGAGCATTTGAATTTCTTCAGAAGATCAGCACAAACATCTAGAGAGTAGAAAGAAGAAAACTAAGATGGATGACGAGAGGCGGGACAAGAATAAAACAATGATAAATAAGACATTGTGGAATGCAAACGAGCGCTACTGTCCGTTGTTTCTGGTTCACCACCAAGCTCGATTCAACAACCGATGATTCGCCTCCACGAATTTCGTTGGCTAAAATTCAAAAACAATGGATGTTAAAAGATAAATTATCGAAA
>JAKCPI010015969.1:0-62127 GCA_023213315.1 Euborellia annulipes
TTGGGTTGTTTTGGATCTAAAATAACTGCAGCTGCCAACCACAAGAGCCAACCAATGGACCTCGTCCTGCTTCATCTACACCAGCAACTAACATTTTCTTTCCTATCCTAAAAGAAGCTCAACAGGTTTTATCTGAGTTCATAGATCATCATCTTGAGATGATGACAGATCGAAAGCCCTTTTCTTTCTACATAACTTCAATCGACTGATCAAAATTTAGAATATTTTGCTTAGCGTGAAAGACGCTATTTAAAGAAAAGAGCATCAGTCCTAAGACCATGAATTTATCAATATACAAAAACTGTATCAATAAATTCATATGTCTTTGATGCTTTAATGCAACTATCTCATCGCTTCTGCAACACATGCATTAATTGTTTTTGTCACCACATTTTGAAACAATCGTAGCACGCGCTTGAGGGTCTAAAGCAGCTGTTGCTAAATCTACAGTGCTAACACTTTGTGGTGCCTTTTCACTGACACAACCAGGAATTTCACTTTGTACATTGTTTTTCTGGTCTGCAGTCATGACTTTTGTTGCAGTCTTCCAAGCAGGTAAATTATTCAGTTCAGTTGTACATTTCGCATTTATCGCGTATTTTAAGCGCAACACCACCTAACTGCTGAGTTGTTGACGCTGCTGCAGCACCTGTTGGGTCATTGGTCGCGCAAGCCGTTAGAGCTAAAGCGATTGAAGCAAGGAAGACAACGCGTTTTTTCACAATTTTTTCCTTTTTATGAGATAAAGCTGGGCTATTTTGCCTAAACTATACACTTGGATTAAACTAAAAATTTGAATAATCACCTCATTAGACGCTAAATGGATAAATATTTCACAATTATTGCTTTAAGCGTTGCAAATTTAAAACAATACGTTGAGTTTTTAGAACTGATTTCTTTTAATAAAATCCATATTATAAGCACTAAATTAAATTGGAATCTGTGTCATGCAACAAAAATCACAATACTATACAAGGACAGCACAATGGTTGCATTGGATTATGGCAATCATCTTTATTACCGCTTGGGTCATTGGTTTTTATAGTGGCAATTTTTTAAGCTATGATGTCGATGGGCCGTTTAAAGGCGATGTCATTACCCTACATAAGAATATTGCATCGGTGATTATCTTTTTAGTCATTATCCGTATCTTTTGGCGTTACACTCACCCTGCGCCTGAACTACCTGAAACCATGTCACCATTGATGAAAACTTTGGCTCATTTAGGTCATTTGGGTTTATATTTCATGCTATTGGCATTGCCAATCACAGGATGTTTATTTAGCTGGAGTGCTGGTCATCCCGTTCCTGTTATTGTACTTATTTGAGATTCCAAGACTTGTACAAGATAACCCCGATTTAACAGCGATTGTTAAACCTTTACATATTTATATTTCATGGGCTGCTGGCCTACTTCTTTGTCGGACATGTTCTCGCTGCGCTCAAACATCATTTATTGATAAAGACAATGTATTGAAAAGTATGACACGACAAGGTTAGTCGACATACAGATTAAAAAATCTTATTAAAAGCACATCAAAACGGTGTGCTTTTTTATATTTTTATTGTGGTTTAAATTTATGGCGCTTCAAATTCTAGATCTTTACTTTAATGCTTCTTTTGCACAACCTTTTTTAAACTATTCATCACTGCTTGTTGAATCAGCTTATTTTTTTGCAGCTTCATTAAAAGTTGCCATCACCAGCTGTTTAGCTGGTACATCGTTCAAAGCATTCTCACTGACACAGCCACAGATTTTTTGCTGTGCATGTTGCTGTTGTGCAGTTGTCCATAAAAATGAGGATGCTTGCCAAATCTTTGACGCTTTTAACTCACTGGCACACTGCTGTTCGATTAAAGGCTTTAGCATTTTCTGCGTAATCGTTTCTGTGCTTGAGTCTGCACATGCAACCAGTCACAGGTAAAATAATGAATAAGGTTAAACATGTTGTTAAAAATTTCATTCTATTTCCCTCATGAAAAAAAGCAGTGTTCACACACTGCTTTTATATGCTTAAAGAATAAAGCTTGATTTAAGCCAATTGATCAATTTGATTGTTCCATTTTTTGCTTTTCTTCATTTGAAATAAATGACGCTTCAAATGAATTTTTTGCCAATTGCTTTAACTCTGTATTTGAAAGATCTAGTGCTTCAGCAATCGAAATAAAATTATCATTCATATAGCCACCAAAATAAGATGGGTCATCTGAATTGACAGTCACATGCACACCTTTTTGCAATAAACGGTGAATATTATGTTGTGCCATATCATCCACCACACAATTTTAAATTGCTCAGTGGGCAAACAGTCAAAGGCATCTTTTCTGCAATTAAACGTTGCATTAGTGCTGGGTCTTCTTCTGAACGTACACCGTGGTCAATACGGTTTACTTTTAATAAATCTCAAAGCTTCCCAAACATATTCAGCAGGCCCTTCTTCTCCCGCATGCGCAACCACCAAAAAACCTTCTTTGCGTGCTTGAGCAAAAACTCGTTCAAACTTAGCTGGTGGATGACCAACTCGCTTGAATCTAAACCTACAGCAATAATTTGATCTTTATACGGCAAAGCTTGCTTTAACGTTTCAAATGCTGCTTCCTCACTTAAGTGACGCAGGAAGCACATGATCAAATGAGAGCTTATACCCAACTTTTGTTTGAGCATCATCGCATGCACGTTGTAGGCCATTGATCACCGTTTCAAAGGCAACCCCGCGGTCAGTATGTGTTTGTGGATCAAAGAACATTTCAGTATGTACAACTTTATCTTCTGCACATTTTTCAAAATATGCCCAAGCTAAATCATAAAAGTCTTGTTCATTGATCAGTACATTTGCACCTGCATAATAAATATCAAGGAAAGACTGTAGATTATGAAAGTTATATGCTTGTTTGACTTCTTCTACAGATTTATACGGGATATCAATTTGATTACGCTGAGCTATCGCAAACATCAGCTCAGGCTCAAACGTGCCTTCGATATGTACATGGAGTTCTGCCTTGGGTAAGGCACGAATAAGTTCTAATCTATTCACGTTTTTCCTCAAACTTATTAAATTAAATTTCAATCATCCAAATCGCTTGGATTCATTTCAATCTGATTAAAACAAAAAAGGGTGCAAACCTGAGTTTACACCCTTTTCTTATTTAAATTTATTAACCACCAAATACAACGAATTTAATCACCCAGAGCACAGCAATGATCCAAACCATATATGGAACTGTTTTCGCTTTACCTGTAAATAATTTAACCAATGCATAGCTGATAAAGCCCATTGCAATACCGTCTGCAATAGAATAAGCAAATGGCATAAATACAATGGTTAAAAATGCTGGAACTGCTTCAGTAATATCATCCCATTCAATATTGATGATGCCTTGAATCATCAACACACCAACAAATAATAATGCTGGAGCAGTCGCAAATCCGGGAACAGATTGAGCCAATGGTGCTAAAAATAAACACGCTAAAAATAAAATACCGACAACAACTGCAGTTAAACCTGTACGACCGCCTGCAGCAACACCCGCAGATGACTCAATATAAGGCGTTGTTGATGATGTACCCAAAGCAGCACCAGCAACAATTGCAGTAGAATCTGCAAATAGCGCTTTTTTCAAACGTGGTAATTTACCATCTTTCAATAAACCAGCACGATGTGAAACCCCGACCAATGTTCCGGTTGAGTCAAATAAATCAACCAAGAAAAATACGAAAATCACGCCGACTAAACTTACCGTAAATAAGTTTTCAAAATTCATTTGCATGAATGTCGGTGCAATAGAAGGAATCGAACCAACAACCCCTTTAAATTCATTTAAACCTAAAGCTGTTGCAATACCAGTGATTGCTAAAATACTGATAATAATTGCGCCACGAATTTTATAGTGGTGCATAATCACGATCAGGAAAAAACCCAATAAAGTCAGTAAGACTGTAGGTTGTTTTAAATCCCCCAGACCCACCAAAGTTGCTTGATTTGCAACAATAATGCCTGAGTTTTTCAATGCAACCAGTGCAAGGAATAATCCAATACCACCACCGATTGCAAATTTCAATGACATTGGAATCGCATTGACAATGGCTTCACGGATTTTAAACATGCTAATTGCAATGAAGACAAGTCCGGAAACAAATACAGCAGCCAAAGCGGTTTGCCACTCAACGCCCATACCTAAACAAACGGAATAGGTAAAATAAGCATTCAGCCCCATACCTGGTGCAAGTGCAATCGGATAGTTTGCAACAACCCCCATGACCAAACAACCAATCGCAGCGGCTAAACACGTTGCCACAAATACGGCGCCATGATCCATACCTGTTTCTGAAAGAATCAATGGGTTAACAATGATGATGTAGCACATTGTTAAAAATGTTGTTAAACCTGCCAGTATTTCGGTTCTAAACGTTGTTTTGTTTTCGCTCAGTTTAAATAAGCGTTCAAGCAAACCCGCTGAAGGATTTGGATTCGTCATTGTTGAGCCCCTGTTAAGTTTGAGCTATTCGTTGATAAAATCGAGTTCATTTAAAAAAATGCTAAATGCCGTCAATTAAGGCCATAATTCAGCATTCAATAAACATACCAAAATGACATTTCCGATAAAAAACTTGAATTAAAAAAGCTGCAGATTAGCAGCTTTCATTTTCTAGAAGGTTTAACGGTCGTTATCGATTACATATTACAAATTATAACATACAGTTTAAATAATTTTATCAATCTGATGCTTTTAGTCATCCAATTCATGTGAACTCAGAAGTTTAGTGCTTTAAGGATATACAGTACGTAAATCAAATCACCGTATTACTTACTTTGAAATGATTGTGATTATTAGGATTAGACTCAATTTTCCGAATGGTTAAATTCGCATCTTTGATAATATTTTGCATTTCTTGTTGTTTTTTCTGTTGCGAATCGACATAAGAAAAATAGCCTAGAAATATCACACTACTAAACACGAAAAAAGTTACAAGCTTTACCATTTCAAAATCAAATCAGGGTATAAATTTCGCTGATTATACACATAAATGCGACACAAATAACACTTTAACAATAAAATTGTCCGACAAATCACAAGTATTAACTTGCGCTTTCATAGTGCATATCAGGCTTTAAATCCTGCTATACATCTAAAATGGTGCTATTTGTTTTAAATGATGATAAAAAAACAACCTGAAACTTGATGAATCATAGGCAATCTTAAATACATAAAATGTTTAACAACAAGAGTATAGATAGCTTCGCTTACACACTTGTAAAAGCATGTAAGCGTTTAAATCACTAAAGTTTAAATACGCTATTCAAAGATTTAAGCCAACTCACTTAAGTTTTACATAGGGCCTTCAACTGATATTTCCACCTAAGGCTGCAATCAGTCGGGCTGTATTTTTTAACTGCAACTGCTTGAGCTGTAAAGTTGCCTGTTCAGCCTGTAAGGTTAAATTCTGTGCTGTGACCACCTCTAAATAACTGACTAAGCCAGCGTTATAGCGTCGAGTTACAACTTGTTCATTTTCTAAAGCAAGTTTAAATAGTTGAGCTTGTTCAGATTGTTGCTGTTTAAAACTGGATGACTGTAAAAGCGTGTCTTCCACCTCTTTCCAACCCGTTAAAACAGCCTGTCTATACGCTGCTGCTTTTTCAGCATAACTCGCTTGTGCTTGTGCAATCTCAGCCTTACGTTTTCCACCGTCAAATATCAATGCCGTTGTTTGTAATCCAGTCGACCACAAATACTGTGGTGCTTGAAACAGTTGACTCAACACGCGACTATTTAATTCACCCGTTAAGCCAATACTGAGATCAGGTAACCATGCTGTATGAGCCAAACCCAATTGGGCATGTGTTGCAGCCAATTCACGTTCAGCACGTATCACATCAGGACGCTGGATAAGCATCCGACTTGGTAGCTGAGTTGGTAATGTTGGAACTTGAAAGTGCTGTTTCTGTTTGGCCAATTGAAATTGAGCAACTGTTTTACCTTGTACCACAGCTAAAATATTTTCTTGTAAATCACGTTCTCGCTGGGTTTCTATCTGCTGGATTTGCACTTGCTTGAGTTGTGTTTCAGCCTGTATCACATCCGCTCTCGCGATCATCCCTGCAATATATTGGTTATTTAAAATTTTGACGGAACGCTGATAACTGTGTTGGGTTTGTCGTAAAACATCCAACTGCGCATCCAGTACTCGGATATTCCAATAGCTTTCTGTGCCCAATAATTGTTGATTGAGTTTAACTGCAGCTAAGTCAGCCTGTGAAGCCCCTAAATTTGCCTGTTGCCCTTCAACCGCTTTGGCGACTCTGCCCCATAAATCAGGAATCCAACTAACCTGAACACCCGTCGTAAATAGGTTATTTGGCGTACTGTCCTTTGTTCCACTACGTTGTGCAGAACCATTTAACTTTAAACTTGGCAAACGGTTAGCGCGTTGCTGCTCAAGTAAGGCATTGGCTTGTTGATATCGTGCTTCTGCTTGTTTCAGACTCAAATTTTCTTGATTCAATTGTTGCATCAATTGACTGAGAATAGGATCTTGAAAGATTTCCCACCAAGTGTTGGCATTGACTTCTAAGCTTGAGGTTTTTTTCCAATTTAAAACAGCATATTTATAATGATCATCCGTTTGAAGGACTGGCACTTTATATTCAGGCGGATGCAACACAACAGTAGAATTGCATGCAGTCAATATCAAGAACACACTAAGGCACATGACATTTTTAACGATTAAACTCTGCATTATATTTTCCTATTTACCTCAATGAAGTGCATATTTATTTTTCAATTTCAAACAAGATTCAGCACATTTTTCCAACACCAAATACAAGACAGGCGTTGTATACAACGTCAATAATTGACCCAAGGCTAAACCACCCACAATGACAACACCCAAAGGCTGACGTAGCTCTGCCCCTTCTCCCCAGCTAAGTGCCAGTGGAATTGCACCCAGCAACGCTGCGGTATTGGTCATCAGAATTGGACGAAAACGGAGAGCTGCGGCAGACAAAATAGCCTGATATGCAGTCTTGCCTGCTCTTCTTTCTAATAAAGTAAAATCAATTAAAAGAATGGCATTTTTTACAACAATTCCGATCAATAAAAACATGCCCAAAAGTGCAATTAAGGTGAATTGGAAATTAAATAACCATAAGGTCAACAAAGCCCCCAAAGCCACTGCGGGTACTGTCGATAAAATCGTCAATGGATGAATCAGACTTTCATAGGTAACCCCAAGAACGATATAAATAAGTAAGATCACCACACAGACAAGTAACGGGGTCGATAAACCAGCCTGCAAACTTTCCGCCTCGACATCTTTATCTGTCATGATAAAAATTTCATTGGGTAACATCACTTCGGGTAAAACACTACGAATAGCTGCATCCGCTTGTTCATAGCTATAGCCTTGTTTAACCACATAACCAATCCCCATTGCGGCATATTGGTTGCGTCGATAAACCCGATCATTGGTAATACCATAAGACCATGTGGCAAAATTACTGAGTGGTACAGCAATACCTTGTTGGTTTGGAATGCGTACATTTGCCAGCGCTTCAGGATGTTCAGTAAAGTGTTTATCGACTTCCATCACCACATAAAACTGTTGGGTTTGATCATAAATAGTCGAAATTTGGCGCTGCGAAAATGAGTTATTGAGTACGCTTGAAATATTTTCTATATCCACACCCAAACGACGTGCTGCTTCACGGTCAATGTCTAAAGTCACATGCTGGGCACCTTCATCGCCCATGGTTTCAACTTCTTCTAACTCTGGAAGCTTCTGCATTGCCTGAGCAACTTTAGGCACCCACTGACGTAGCAACGCAACATCATCAGATTGCAGTAACAACAAATAATCTTGCCCACTTCCACTTGAAAATGGATCATCCAATTCTAGTTCCTGTTTGACTTGTGCAGAAAAAATCGCACCTGCCAGCCATGGGGCATTTTTTTTAATTCTATCTACAATTTCATGTGAAGATTTGCCATCTCGCTCTGCTTTGGGTTTTAAACTCACCATTAAAAAGAATTGGTGATTCCGCCAGCACCACCAGACGTACCAATCACATCTTTGACTGCGGGATCCTTTAATACACTTTCACTAAAGGTGGCGATTTTGGGTTGCATAATTTGAAAGGAGAAGCCATCATCCCCTCGAATAAAAGCTTCAACCCGTCCGGTATCTTGCTCAGGTAATACCCGTTTGGGTAATGTTTGATAGACATATACGGAGGCAGCGATTGCACCGCCCCATAGCAAAATGACCAAATAACCGTGTTTAATCATCCATTTCAGCGAATGCAAATAGAGCTGACTCAAACCCTGCATCAAGCGATGGCTATAGCGATACAAAACCTGATGTTGATAACGCTCTAATGGTTTTAAACAGCGTGCAGATAAGCTTGGCGTAAGGACTAGGGGAGACAAATACAGATAAAATAATAATAAAAATCAGTGTTAAAGAAAACTCTCTAAACAATCGTTCGATTACACCTCCCATAAATAGCACGGAAATAAAGATCACCACCAAAGCCAAATTCATTGCCAGCAAGGTCAGACCGACTTCTCGAATACCATTTAAGGCAGCCTGTATAGGCTGTTCACCCTGTTCTATATGACGTTCAATATTTTCTAAAACCACAATTGCATCATCAACCACGAGCCCAATCGCAACAATCACCGCCATAATCGACAAGTTATTCAATGAAAATCCAGCGAGATAAACCAGGCTGCATGCGCCAATCAAAGTCACCAGTAAAGCAATACTTGGAACAAGAGCACTTTGCAGACGACCTAACATCAGTGCGACCACAATAATCACCAAAAGCATGGAAAATAATAAAGTATCCCTTGCCTCGTTTAAGCCCGCCCGAATAATTTCCGATCCATCCATCACTGTGGTCAGTTGTGAATCTGCTGGAATTAATCTGCTTAACTCTGGTAGTTTTTCTTTGATCTTTTCAATTGTGGCAACGGTATTTGCATTGGGTTGACGGCTGATTTTAATAATAACCGCTGGTTTGCCATTGTGAAAACCACTTACATAACGGTTTTCGACCGAATCCTGTACCTCAGCCACATCTTTTAAACGGACAACTGTCTGACCATTTTGATGTATGATCAAATTGGCAAAATCATCCGCTTTCTTAAACGACTTGGAAGCTCAACTTGCCAACGTAACTGTTCAGTTTCAATTACCCCTAAGGCTTGTACTGTATTACTTTTTACAATCGCTTCACGAACTTGCTCCAAGGACACCCCTTGTGAAATCAAGGCATTTGGATTGAGTTGAATTCGCACAGCTGGCATAGATGCCCCGTCAATGACAACTTCCCCAACCCCATTAATTTGCGCAAGATTTGGCTGCAGCTGATTACTGGCAATTTCATAGAGTTTGCCCGCAGAAAGATGTTCTGAACTCAGTGCCAAATAAAAAATTGGACTCTGGCTTGGATTGATCTTGAAATATTCAGGAGGGCTTGGCATTCCAGAAGGCAGCTGTGACATCGCAGCATTGATTGCAGCTTGGACCTCTCTGGCGGCTTCATTGATGTCAGTCTTTAAATCAAAATGCAAAACCACTTGGGTTGCGCTTTGATTACTTGAAGAATTAATCGCTTTTACCCCTGAAACGCCCATCATGGCACGCTCTAATGGCGTCGCCACGGTGGCAGAACATACTTTCAGGACTTGCACCAGGTAAACTTGCTCGCACCACAATCGTTGGAATATCTGCCTGTGGTAAAGCGGCTACAGGTAAGCGAAAATAGGCCAATATACCCAATAATACAATTGCGATTCCCAGTAAAATACTGGCAACTGGTCGGTGAATAAAGGTCGAGAGAAAAGTCAAAACTCTCTCCTTGTCGTATCATGATCTGTGGGTAAATCATCTACAGATAAATCTGAATTGGTATGTTGCAATGAATATTGCAGACGATCAAAAAATAAATAAACCACTGGTGTAGTAAATAACGTCAGGACTTGACTTAAAATCAAACCACCCACCATGACGATCCCAAGAGGCTGACGTAATTCAGCCCCTGAACCCGATGCAAGCATCAATGGAATTGCCCCAACCAGTGCCGCAAGTGTGGTCATTAAAATTGGGCGAAAACGCATCAGTGCGGCTTGATAAATCGCTTGCTGTGGTGACAATCCGTCATTACGTTGTGCAGCCAAAGCAAAATCCACCATCATGATGCCATTTTTCTTGACCAGACCAATCAATAAAATGATCCCAATCAAGGCAATCATGTCCAGTGGTCGATTGACCATAAACAATGCCAACAAAGCACCAATTGCAGCAGATGGCAAGGTAGAAAGAATGGTTATCGGGTGAATAAAACTTTCGTACAGAATGCCTAACACAATGTACATGGTCACTATTGCTGCAATCACCAACCAGAACGTATGTTGTTGCGAGTTCTCATAGGCAGCGGCTGCACCTTGCAGTTTGACTTTGACTTCTGTTGGTAGATTTAGACGCTGTTGTACGCGATCAATCGCTTTGATTGCATCCCCAAGCGCGACCCCTGATGCAAGATTAAAAGATACCCCATTGGCCGGAAATTGTGATTGCTGTTGCAGAATAATAGGCACGCGTTTTTGCACAATATTGGCAACAGAACTGAGTAATATCGGCTCTCCACTTTTATTATGAATATAGGTTTGCCCTAAAGCATCTATACCTTGAGTGAATGTTGGGTCCAGTTCTAAAACAATACGATATTGATTAGATTGCGTGTATAAAGTTGCAATCTGGCGCTGCGCAAATAAATTTTGTAAAGCTAAACTGATATCTTCAATGTTTAAACCCAAACGTGCTGCGGCATCTCGATTGACATCAATAAATGCTTGTAAGCCTTGTCCACCCTCTTCACTGGTGACTTGTGCAAATTCAGGTTGTAGTCGTAAAGCATCAACAAATATAGGGGTCCATTCGGCTAAATCTGTCGTTTTAGCAGCGCTTATACTCAGTTGATATTGAGTACGACTAATTTTATCTTCAATACTCAGCTCTTGTACTGGTTGCATCCAGCCTTGAATCCCTTCAACTTGAGCGAACTGTCCTCTAAGTCGTGCCATAATTTGATCTACAGGATCTCTTTCAGCATGCGGCTTTAGATTAATTAAAATACGTCCATTACTTAGTTTTGGATTATTGGCATCTATACCAATAAATGAAGACAAACTTTCCACAGCAGGATCTTTTAAGATCTGCCCCGCGAGTGTTTGTTGACGCTCACTCATGGCTTGGAATGAAATATCATCAGGCGCTTCAGTCACCACCTGTATGACACCACTGTCCTGTACAGGGAAAAAGCCTTTGGGAATCATCCAATACAGCAGACCCGCTAAAATGACGGTACTCAACATCACCGCAAGAGTCAGTACTTGATGCCGAAAAACCCACTGTAAAGCTTTACCGTATTGCTGGATAATTCGGTCTAGACTCCAGCGACTGTGAGAAGTTGAATGTTTGGCATTTTTTAATAAATATGCGCACATCATTGGCGTCAATGTAAGCGACACCACCAATGAAATTGCGATTGCTGCTGCTAAAGTGACAGCAAATTCATGGAACAGTCGCCCAACCACATCCCCCATAAACAGTAATGGGATTAATACTGCAATCAGGGAAATCGTCAGGGAAATTAAGGTAAAGCCGATTTCTTTAGATCCTTTAAGTGCGGCTTGTAATAAGCTTTCTCCTGCCTCACGATGTCGTGCAGTATTTTCCAACATCACAATTGCATCATCGACTACAAAGCCTGTCGCAATGGTGAGTGCCATTAAAGTCAGGTTATTGACAGAAAAGCCTAAAAAATACATGACGACAAAAGTACCAATAATCGACAGTGGTACGGCAATACTAGGAATAATCGTAGCGGATAAATTTCTTAAAAATAAAAAAGTCACCATCACCACCAAGCACACGGCAAAAACCAATTCTTTTTGCACATCATCAATGGAGCTACGAATACTCTCAGTTCGATCGGTTAACACTCGAATTTTGACATTTTCAGGCAGATTTTTTTGTAGCTCAGGCAATATTTGCTTAATCTGATCTGCAACTTGAATCACATTGGCATTCGGTTGGCGCTGTACATTAACCAAGATTGCAGCTTGACTGTCTGCCCAAGCCGCCATATAGCGATCTTCGCTCCCTTCTATGACTTTTGCCACATCTCTAAGACGTATCGGTGCGCCATTGTTCCAACGTAAAATTAGATTTTCATAATCTGCAATCGAGCGAATCTGATCATTGGCATCCAACATGGTGGTGCGATATGGTCCATCAAAGCTGCCTTTGGGTTGATTTGCATTGGCAGAATTAATTGCAGAACGCACATCCTCAGCACTCATTTTATAGGCAGCAAGTGCCGTAGCATTCATTTGCACGCGTATTGCTGGGCGTTGCCCCCCGCAAGGCTGACCATCCCGACACCTGAAAGCTGAGAAAGCTTTTGTGCAACTCGGGTATCCACCATGTCGTAGACTGTTGTTAAAGGTAAAGTTTCTGAACTGATGGCAAGGGTAATCACAGGAACATCAGCAGGATTTACTTTACGGTAAATCGGTGGTGCTGGTAGATCATTGGGTAATTTACTGCTGGCGGTACTGAGTGCTGACTGTACTTCTTGTTCAACGACACCAAGTTCTGCGCTCAGTTCAAACTGCAAGGTAATAACGGATGCCCCCACTGAACTACTAGAAGACATTTGCTTTAAACCAGCAATTTTACCCATTTCTCGTTCGAGTGGTGCGGTGATTGTGCGTTGTACTGTATCGGGATTGGCGCCAGGTTGAAAAGTATAGACTTGAATAATTGGATAATCGACCTGTGGCAAAGCAGAGACAGGCAACAACCGCCAAACCAAGAAGCCACTCAACAACAGTGCTAACATCAATAATGTGGTTGCGACTGGACGTAAAATAAAGAACCGTGAAATATTCATGATTTATCCAGCAGTTGGCTTGGCCGTAGAAATTGGCTGTTGATTCTCTACAACAATTTGAACTTCTTTGCCTTCCGAAAGACGATCAATTCCTTCAAGTACTACTTTCTCGCTCCCCTTTAATCCGTCTAAAACTTCAATTTGACCATTCGAGGTCATCCCCAGTTTTAACATGCGAATTTCGGCTTTGTTTTGCGGATTGATAATATAAACATAGCTGCCTTTTGCACCATGTTGTACAGCATCACTCGGGATACTGATTGCATTTTGAATGGTTTGAGTATTTAAACGCACATTGACAAACTGATTTGGGAATAAGGCATCATCATAATTATCAAAAATTGCTTTTATTTTTTAAAGTCCCTGTACTGATATCAATCTGATTATCTATTGCTTGTACATGCCCCAGCGCAAGTTGTTTTTGCTCTGTTTTATCCCAAGCAGTTACCAACACTTTATCGCCATTTTTTAATGATTGACGCAGATTTGCTAAATAGTTTTCTGCCACTGAAAATTGCACAAAAATTGGATGAACTTGAGTAATACTGACTAAACCAGCACTTTCATTGGCTTGAATAAGGTTACCAGCATCTTTCTGTCTAAATCCAACCCGCCCCTCAATAGGGGCATAAATTTTAGTATAAGACAGCTGTAGTTTTGCAGCATCTACTTGCGCCTTGTTCGCCTGTATTTGACCTTTAAGCTGGTTGACCAGCGCCAATTGCTGTTCTACTTGTTGTTTTGCAATTGAATCTTGTTTAAACAGCAATTGATAACGCTGCAACTCTGTTTCAGCATTTTGCAATTGTGCTAAATTCTGCTGCCGTGTTCCTTCAGCCTGTGCAAGTGAGACCTGAAACGGCGCTGGATCAATTTGTGCAAGGAGCTGACCTTTTTTTTTACGGTTTGCCCTTCTTTAAAATAAATCTGCTGTAGAACCCCGGAAACCTGACTTTGTACATTCACAATATGCGTAGGAATGACTGTACCAATTGCTTTAATTTCAACCTGTAAATCTTGTCGTTGTACTGGTACAGTTCGCACGGGTACAGGTTTACTCCATTGGCTATATTCCTCTGCGGGTTTGGATGAGGTTTTTTTCCAATAGAAGCCTGCTAGTCCGAAAATAATCAGCAGCATAAATCCAATTAAATATTTAAATTTACGGCCAATAAAACTTTTTTTTGGGGTTTACATTTACAGATGGCTTACTCATAAAAACTCTTATTCATAAAGTCGCAGAACGATCAAAATTTACAATTGCGAAATAATTAAAGTGAAATTTCACAGATACCCATTGTTCATCTAATTAATAATCAAGAATAAATAAAGGTTAGCTTCACTAATTATCATGTTGCATTTTGTAATCTTTATTATTGCATTTAATAATCATTATCACTATCATTATTTTCAACACTTTCTTCCTCCAGCAAAACTCCATGTAGTTCGCTTTTTAAACAGGCAACTCTTATGCATTTGAACGTACAAAAGCAGCAATGGTTTGATCATATTTATCAAGACCATCAAAATACTTTACTTTTGTGGTTCAAACATAAACTTCACAACCATCATCACTCTGAAGATCTTAGTCAGGAGGTTTTTTATCGTGCATTAAAAAGTAATTACTGTTTTGAAAATATTAAAGAACCCAAAGCATGGTTATTGGGAATTGCGAAACATGTAATTATTGATCATTGGCGCCACCAACAAGTTGAACACTTATATTTAGATGCGTTAATACATACACCACAGGATGGCTATCCATCTGTAGAACATGAAATATGTATTCGAGAAAGTTTGTATCAAGTTCATCAAACACTAGAAAAGACTACCCGAACGCGTAGCACAGGTCTTTTTATTATCACAAATGGAAGGTATGACCTACCGCGCAATCGGTGAAAAACTTAATATTTCTGAAGCCACGGTAAAACGAGATATGAAACAAGCTTTTTTAGCCTGCTCCAGCATTTATAACACAACCTTTAATTCATAATATTTTTTACCTATAAAACAATAGATTAAATAAAAACTAGTATATAAATCCAATTAAACATATTTAAAAATCCATCTCAAACTTACATGACATCGATCTATTGATCATACAAATAGTTTAGCCCTCTCCCCCTATTCGCGCCTGTTCTCTACTGTTGTTACATCCAACAATATGCCCAGCATTTAAATCATAAAAAAATGAGCTTTTTTTAAAACATAAACGACTAAGTACATGAATATGACTCATACGAGAATCTAATGAAGGAACATCAAAGCAAACATGCATTAGCAATTGCAATTCGAACTGCACTTTGGGGCGGATCTATTTATTTAATAAATGGATCTGTATTTGCAGCACCGAACCCATCTGATGGCCAAGAACAAAACTCTACTCAGCTTCCTACCATCACTGTATCTGCCAATAATACCAATAGCCTTACAACCGAAGGCTCTGGTTTATATACTGCTAAAGCCACCACAGCATCAACAGGCTTGGCACTCAGCCTAAAAGAAACACCGCAATCAGTTAGTGTAATGACACCAGCAAAGAATGCAGGATCAAAACCTTACACAACTGACTGATGTTGCAAACCAAGTTGCAGGATTAACAGTTAGCCAAGTCTGGAAATGTAGGTTCCGATACCTCACCAATTTATTCACGCGGTAAAAGTGTAGATAGCTATTTACTTGATGGTGTAAAACTCCTAAGTACCTACTCTTCTATTTTTCAAAGCCAAGACACTGCACTTTTCGATAGAATTGAAGTGGTACGAGGTGCGACAGGTTTAATGACTGGTGCAGGTTCCGCCAGCGCCAGTATTAATATGGTTCGGAAAAAACCATTACAAGATTTTAAAGCATCAATCAGTACAGATCTTAGCTCATGGGATTCATACCGTTTCGATGGCGATATCTCAACACCTCTTAATCAATCGGGTACGCTTCGTGGACGTGCTGTAGTTGCTTATCAGAACTCGGACTCATACATAGATCGCTTCAATGAAGAACGCAAAGTGGCCTATGCGGTTGTTGACACTGATTTATCAGATAAGACTCAAGCAAGTCTAGGCTTAAGCTATCAACAAATTTATATTACTGGACAAGCTCGTGGTGGTTTGCCTGCTTTTTATAGTGATGGGACACGAACAAACTGGTCGCGATCAGATTCAGCAGCACCCAGTTGGTCTTACTCAGATCGAACAACCACTTCACTCTTTGCCGATGTCAATCATCAATTTAATGATAACTGGAAATTAAAGGCTTCATTAGCACGTATCATTACGGACTCAGATGAATTAGTTGGCTATGCAAGTGGTGGAACACCCAACAAAGAAACTGGTAGTGGGGTTTCGATTTATTCTACTCACTGGGCTTATAAACCAATTCAAGACTTGTTTAATGTCAGCTTAAACGGCTCATTTGATTTATTTAATCAAACCCATGATGTGATCTTTGGTTCAACATTAACCAGAAGTGAAAATAGCCAGCCGTACTTTACCAATTGGTGGATTGATGGTTGGAGTGGAAATATTGATAATATATATAAATGGGATGGGAATACGCCTGCACGTCCAAATAATCCTGCCGTAGGATGGACCAAAGAAAATAATACAAGTTCATCATTTTATACCGCAGCTCGGTTTAAATTAAGTGATGATTTAGCACTGTTGTTGGGATCACGTTTAGAAAATTGGAAGTGTGTAAAAAAGAAGATAATGACTATAAAGAAAATAAAATTACAGTCACAACCCGATAAAGAAGAAAATAAACTCATCCCTTATCTTGGCTTAGTTTATGATCTCACCCCCAATTGGTCTGCTTATGCGAGTTATACAAATATATTTTCGCCACAAGATCTAAAAACAAGAACTGGGGATTATATAGACCCATTAGAGGGAAATAGTACAGAACTTGGAATTAAAGGTGCTTTTTTTGATAATCAACTTAATCTAAGTGCTGCAATTTATGAAAATAAAGAAGATAATTTTGCGGTCGCGATTCCTGAACAGCCCGATAACTCACATTTAGCACCTGATGGATCTCAAGCATATACAGCAGAATCTGGAACCAAGAGTCGCGGTATTGAATTAGAAGCCACAGGAAAACTCACAGATGCTTGGCAAATCTCCGCAAGCTTTGCCCGAAATTTAAGCCGAGATCGTAATGGTAAGCTATTAAACTCTAACATTCCAAGTAATACTGCCAAACTTTATACAACCTATAAACTTCCTTATCTTAATGAAGCACTAACCGTTGGTGGAGGCCTACGTTGGCAAAGTGAAATTCAATCAGCAGATACAGTAAATCGTTTTACCCAGAGAGAATACAGTGTTGTTGACTTAATGGCACGTTATAAAATAAACAATAAATTAACAGCCAATCTCAATATAAATAATCTTGTTTGATAAAAAGTATTATTTAACAACAGGGAATAGTTACTACGGTGCACCAACTAATTTTAGAGTGGGGTTAAAATACGATTGGTAATTCTGAAACCTATTTATAATTAGCTAAACATTGATTTAGCTTAAAATAAACCAATGAGTTAGATGTAGAGAAAGTTACCGTTAAGGTGAGCTTTCTCTACAAATTCAAATGTTATCAAGATAACTAAAATAAACGCCTCTGCTTGGTCTAGTAGTAAACTCTCATCTATTGTTCTTCCGTTGATTGTTAAGCTGCCTATATGGCAGTGAACTTTGCTGTAGCTGCCATTGTCACAATGCCCGATTTCTAAGCTGCCTATATGGCAGTGAACTCATCTTGCACAAATTGTCTTAAATTGATGGTTTTTCTAAGCTGCCTATATGGCAGTGAACTATAATTTTAAATCAAAAAACGCTCTGATAACAGCAAGTTAAATATAAAAACCATAAAATACCCAAAGTTTTTTAAAGCACATATAACCTACTGATTTTATTAAACTATAAAATGATCAAAAAATATTGGGGGAAATTTTGGTACGAATAGAAGAATGCCTAAACTCTAAGAAAGTCATTGCTTTACTATTTTATATACGGCACTTGACCCATCGAAATAAAATCACTTCTCCTAATAAAAACATATAGCAAAAAACCATCCGAAGATGGTTTCTTATAACGCATGATTTATTACTGAAGTAAGTTTTCACTTCAGTATACTTGATTAAAATTTAAAGGTTGCGCCTACAAATACTTTTTGACGTTCTACCAAATAGTTATCTCCACCATTTGACAGCTTTTTATCAAATAGGTTAGTAAAGCCACCACGTACAGTCAATTTATCATTCACTTGATAATTACTTGCTAGATTTACAATCGTATGTGGTTTTTGCATCGTAGGAGTAGCACCTTTATCGGTCAAATATTGCTTACCTAAATATTGCGCAGACAACTCCAGATTAAGTGGATCTGTTGGCTGCCAATTTAGAGCTGAATTTACCGTTAATTTTGAAGTGGTTAGTAAAGTTGCACCAGTATCTTCATTTTTTGCTTTTAAGAAATACGTTGCATTATTATTCCATTTTAGATTGTCTAAAATCGGGAAATTTACAACCATTTCTATACCACGCGTTACCGCTTTTTGAATATTCTCATTGCGAGTAAACCAAGTACCGTAATAATAACCTAATGGGGAGTAATCAATTTTATTTTTAAAATCTGTATGGAAAAACGTCAAACCTAGGTCTGTACCAAAACCAGTATAATTTACTCCAATTTCATAGTTTGTGCTTTCTTCTGGTTTAAGGTTAGGATTACCTGTCATAAAACAACTACCACCCGTATATTCATGTGGTTGTTTATTCTCATCATACCAAGTTCTACCTCTTAGCCCATTACAACCATTCCCACCAGATTCAGTTGCCCCACCAGGAGATGATTCTTTCACTAGTTGGTGCACGAAAACCTTTTGAGATCCCGCCTTTAATTACCAAATCATCTGTGGGACTATAAACTAAATAACCTCGTGGACTATGATGTGCACCATATTTATCGTCATGATCTAAACGATTCCCTACTGTTAATGTCAAATTATCAAGCAGTGAAATATTGTCTTCAAGAAATAATGCCCAGCTCTTATTATCTACCTTAGGATTATTATATCCTTGTCCATCCCAACTCCCACCTGGTAGAGTCCCAATCGTGTCAGTATTGGTTAATTCTTGTTTTTTCCATTGGCCTCCGACAGTTAAGACCTGCTTAAACATTGCCTCAAATGGCATGGTTAAACTACCTTCAACAATCATTTCATTTGATTTGCTCGTAACCTCACCTATACTCGAGTCATAATCATTGTAATAAGCATTTAATTTGGATTTACCAATCTCCCATTCAGCTTCATGCGATATGCTATATGTATTATGTTCTAATTTATTTGCGCCCCAACTGGTCTCCTGTTCAGCACCTGTTGTGGCGTTAATTTGAGAACCTTTTTCATTCTTTTGAATACTGTGCCCTGCTTCAAAACTGAGTGACTGTTTATCTGTTGGCTGATAGTGCAACATCGCATTGTAGTTTTGATCTTGAGAACCTGTAGTCCCATTTCCTGCTTTATATTTTTTATCTGCCTCTCGTTCTGTCATCCCTGCTGTCAAGCGCAGACCTAAGGTATCAGTTAATGGGCCAGCGGCCATAACACCTGTTTGTAAAGACGTACCTAAATCTGAAGAAGTCGTGGGCTGAGTATAATTTAAAGTGACATTACCTCCCCCAAACACTGGGGATTTTCTTTGTAATAATATTAATTACACCACCCATGGCATCTGAGCCATATAAGGAAGACATTGGACCACGAACAACTTCAATTCTCTCAATCATGTCAGGTGTAATCCAGTTTAAATCCTGACGACCCAAATTTGGACGATAACTGTACATCTCTTGAAGACCCGATGCGTTTGCCATCAACTAAAATCAATGTGTAATTGTCTGGTAAACCACGTAATTTAATCTTAGAACCTTCCTTCGAAGGACTAATTCCACCCGTTACCCCGGGGACTTTACTTAATAACTCTCCAAGACTACCGACAGGTTGTTTTTCAATATCTTCACTTGTAATAACACTAATACTTGCTGGTGCTTCTTTAACATCTACAGCCTGACTACTCGCAGTCACCACAATTGTTTTTAACTTTGTCGCATCTTCAGAAGAATCTTTTGCATATGCTGAAATTGACATTGCGGTGAGTATGGAAATTGACAGCGTCTGAAATCTTAATTGTTTATTCATGTTAATACGCAACTTAAATTAAGGAGGAATTGTGAAAGAATTGTTGCGTATTGTATTTGAGCAAAACATCAAATGCAATTGCTAATAATAATAATTATCATTTATATATTTTTAACTTGAGGTAAATTTATGCAAATACACTTAATCTTAAATATATGAAAAGTATTGTTTTTGAAGTCCAAACTCAAGCTGAATAGTTTTATCAAAAATTGAATTCAAAAATTTATTTTGGGGTGTCGTTCTTATAGCTTTCTTTTTCTACAAAAAGAGAGCTTACAAGCCATCAAAACTGCTTGTAAGCTCTCCTTTGCTTATTTTACTCACTATCATCAAGCTCAAATTGGTCAGCTTTAAAGAATCAAATATATTAAAAATTTATAAATATCAAAATCATCAGTAATTAGTACAATGTTTTTGATCAATCTTACTCAATTTTTTCTGATTCAATAGAAATAAAACCCGCTTTTCCCTAAAAAAGCATAGTCCTATTTCTTGATAAAATAGTTAAATGAAATGTTACTTTTTCGGTAAAGTGGGTTTAGTCGCATAATCTACACCATGCTTTTCTAAATACTCACGAATCAGTTGGCGAACCACTTGTGAAGGCTTTAGATCCTGACGATTGCACAATTCTTCAAAAGCTTCCTTTTTGTTCGGGTCTATCAAAATAGTTAATCTTGCTGTTTTATTTTCCATATCCCCAATCTCTTAATTTATTTAGAAATAGAATTCTAATAACATTTATGAGATTTTCAATGATATTTTTTTATTTTATGGTATTCATATTTATAACTTTACATTCATAGACTTAAGTCGACTATTTCACTCAAGTTTCAACATCTTTAGATAACCCTATATTCGGGCTATATTTATATGCTAAATATACTTTCTATTTTTGAGTATTGATGATTTAAAATGGCTATTACACCGTATCCAATATAATAGCCAATCGATGTTTTTAAGAAAAATCTAACTCTTTTTCAAAATTCGAAGTTCATGTCTTGCCATCGCTAAGTTCGATTTTTGGCGATCCAATACCAGATATAAAAATAAATCGCTATTCTTTTCAAGTGGACGTAATAAATGGTACTGCTTCCCGAGTGTGATCAAAACATCATCAATCGTATCTTTCAAATCTAGTGCTTTTGCTGTTTTAATTTTTGCTCTTAAAACTTCCGTATTTCCAGCAGCAGCAAGTTCTAAATCGATCCCCGTTCCTTGAGCGGCAAGTGATAATCCGCTTGTATAGTCTACAAGTGCTGCTGCTGTGAAGCCATCAATTTCAGCCAATGGATTTAAGTCAATTTTAGCCATTATTTTTTGCCCCTTTTATTCAATATAAGATGATTTATATAGATTTATAACGCTATATAACAACATAAAAATATCATAAAATGATAATAAAATATTATATTATTATAATAATATATGATTTTTTTAATGTTTTTCAGCACCTTGACACACAAAAGCCCTCCAATGAGGGCTCTATCAAGCCTTTTGAACTTTTTAGCTCAATGCTTACATCACTATAGTAAAATTAGATCTTCTTCTTTTAGCGACTTTTATAATTTTTGTTTGTTTTGTTTTTCATAGGCAAAATAGTAGATAAGAAATCTGTGAAAATAATTACAGTTCAAAAATATCCAATTAATTTTTAAATCCAACACCATGATTGCATAGCATTTTTTGACAATAAAAATTAGCCAAAAGTACTCTTGGTTAAAACCACAAAATTAGTCGTCATTCTGCTTGAATGATATTTTCATTTGTTTAAAAACCAAGCCCGATGCGATAAAACCAAGGCATCCAATAACGATAAACTCAACAATAGCTTCCGTTAAACCTAGAACAAAAAAACCATGGATAAGACTACCGATACAGTAAAAACGATCTTCCCAAACATTAGAATTAAGCCACTTTAAAGATCAATGTAAATTTAACTATAAAATCATAGTATATAAGTTTTATGAAATTAAATAAGTAACGATAAATTTCTGTGTAATCGTGACCGCACTGAGCTCAATGATTGTCTATGTTTTGGATTTGTAGTCTTGTTTTAATCCACTTTATTTTTATAGCGTTAGATGAAAAAATCCTATTTTTAGAAAAATCTGAACAAATTATCAATCTATTAAATTTAGCTGTCCATCCGTTATTTTTAAATTAAATGAAGTTAAGAATTTAGCAGTTCTGTTCTCTTGAAGGTCAATCCAGAAATAACAACAGTAAATTTTCCTGTAGACAAGCTCTTTGTTTCTTTAAAGGTTTTATAGCTTTTTAAAATAATGCCGTACTCCAAACATTGTTCTGATTTTAAAATAAATTCGTTTCCTATATTTTGAGTAGGCACATAGATGCTCCAAATAGCATCACCTCGGTATTTCAAAACACCGATACTTTGTAACGCTAAACCTTTACGGGCAATACTGCTACTCTGAAAGATAGACCCCTTTAGGCTTGTATTTATCAACTGCGAAACATAAGTTATTGTTTTTTTGTAGTCACGATTACAGGACCATCACCAACCCGATCAGCGATTGCGTTACTTGTAACTGTTAAGCTCAATAAAAACGTAAATAAAACTAATCTTAGATTATTTCTTTGGAAGATTGCTAACATCACTAGGATCCTTTACAAACTCAGACAAGGTCAATAGGAAGGCACTTTGAGGGTAATTTTTACTATAAACTCCAATTTGAAAAATATATAACATCGCATAATCAGCAATAATATCTGGTTGCTGTTCCATGTTGTAATCACATAATTTTCGACTAGCATCTAAACTATAATCTTATGGATTATATAATAATCCCCAAAGACTTTGGATGTAAAAGCAATCCTTTTCTTTTTTACAGGGTAACCTAATTGATATTGCCAAACATGCCCCATTTCATGAATAAATAAATGCATAAAATTGGGATCAACCGAATAATCATCCACATACACTCCTAATAGCATAGTACATTTGACCATTGGGTGTCATTGCTGCATTATTTGGTTGTAGACCTAACCAAAGATATTCCTCATTATGAATAAATATTTTTGAATAATCGACGCTTCCCTTAAACACTTTTCTGCAATACTGACTTCGCCCTTTGTTAAAGGTCTTTTCGAAATATCTAATATACATGTCTCTAATGAACTCCCAAAAGCCTTGGTATTTGTCGTAAAATCAAGTTCACTCCTTTTCTTTGGAATAAGTGGATTTTCTTCACCATCGAATGTAACTTTCGTTATTTTAACAGATCCAACAGTTTCAATTCTTGCCGTTTTCCCTGCCGCATCTGTTATACCACTTCTCGAAGTCCCATCAGCTAACTTTAATTCATATTTAATATTTGCAAAAGGTTCTCCTTTTTTACAGTTTTCAAATTGAATTTGAGTATCATGATCAGCACTCTTATTATTAAAAAAACTTTCTTCAACGTTTTTTGTACTATTATTCGGTAAAAAGTTAGAAAAACTGCCTAAGCCACCACCATTATCACCAACAAGTAAATTTTGTTTAGGTAGTAATTTACAACCACATGATAGTAAATCATTTGCCCTTGCAGCAGACTTCCCGAAAACGTTCATGTGTGGATCACCAGTGACTATTGTCGCTACAACTTTATGCTTTGGACAAGAAGCTTTATCACCTACACAGGCTATAGGAATTCCTTCAACCAAAAATGCAGAATTCCCAGTTAAAACTTTCCCACCACCAGTAGTAGGACAACCAATTGTTATATATGGTGTTGCCATTCTTTACCTTTAATTAATTTTTTCTAATAATTAATATTCACATTTCTACATAATTTATATTATTAATTCAAGAAAAATATCTAAAAATAAAAAAATACAGATAACATATATTTTCAAAGCTCCTCGTCCTAATCACTAAAAATAAGCAAATTATCAATTAATTAGGTTAATACAATCTTTTTTACACATATGCTTTTATACATATGATTTAATTGAATTCTTCTATTATTAAATAACAAGTTCCGAATATTTTTGTATATGTTGATTTGATCAAATTTGAAAAGATAGTTTTTCTACAGCATATACTTCCCTCAGGTACGTGCCATTGGGTTGCTAAAACACTAAAGTTACAAACTGTTCTACTACTTAGATTGCCGTATAAATAAATTTCAAACGATTTAACCAAAAGTTTTACCAGCTACTCAAGATCACAAAACACTTTTTAACTCAAAATTTAGATGTACTTTTCATGTGAATCAATATTAATGATCAGGGAATTGTTGATCTTGTCATGATAAAATCATTTTTTAAAGTAATTCAAAAATCGTTTGGAAGAATTTTTCATGAAACTTATAGTAATTTTATCTACCTTTACGGTTTTACTTTCCGGCTGTGCTGCAATGAGTGTTGAACAATGTAAAACTGCAAATTGGTTTAACGTTGGCGAAAAAGATGGCGCTGCTGGAAATAAATCCCATATAGATAAATACTATTCCTCTTGTAAAAAAGCCAATATTATTCCTAGTCAAAATCTTTATGAAATGGGTTATCTAAAAGGGTTAGGGGCTTACTGTCAACCTGAAAATATTTTTTATGAAGCTTTAGAAGGTCGCGGTAATTTTCGAGTTTGTCCTGCAGAGAAACGTGAATCCTTACGTCATTATTATCAAGTCGCCAATAACTTTTATCATGCGAATTCAGAGTTTAATACCTCACAAAACAACCTAGATTACTATCTTGGAAAGTTAGATAAGTAAAGACCTCTCTACCAAAGATCGCGACGACTATAAAAAGAAATTATCCGACCTCCGAAGCAATAGCAGTCAAGTACGCTCACGTTATCAAGATGCACTTCGGAATCTAGAACGTTTTAAAGCTGAGCATGATCTTTATTAGTTTTAAACAAAGTCACAGAGATCTACTCAGTAATGATTTCGAACGCCGCTTGGAATAAATCATTCGAATAAAAAAGCCTCACATCACTGTGAGGCTTCCCCTTAATTTTGCGCTGATTAAGGATTATTGTATGTTTATTCACTATAATGAATTAACAATCACAGTTTTACTAAATAACGTGAAATGTGTCAATTTTAAATCATAAAATAAGCATACTTCTTCAACTATTCACCATCATTCAATGATACAGACTTGTTTTCTTAATGGACTATCATCTGCAAGATCGTCATTAGATGAACCAATACCATGTGTAATGCCATTTTCATCATAAAATGACAAAAATGTATAAGTTTTATTTTTATCACAGTCTACATAATTGATCATTTTCATATATTTAAAAGAATTATCCTGCCTATCCTTAGCGACTCTTAGCATAACTGCTTTATATCTAGGCTGGTCCAATTTCGGCTCTCTTTTTACAAGAAAAAGCGACTTTTTTATTTTAGATGTATGCTTATCATCTAGCTCTTTTTTAAACTTTTTTAATATCTAATTTTTCTTCAAGAAAAGTCGGTTTTATTGGATCAGCAAAGCTAAATTTCGAATTCAATAAAAGAAATGCCAAGAGAATTTTTTTCATCATTGATTTGAATGTCATCTACAAAAAAAGTTCAATCATATAAATTAAAGCCCCAACTTTTGATGGGTGCACTCGCTAAGTAATTTTAAAGACTTATATCAATATCGATGTTGATGGCAATGTCAAAAACAATATCTTTACTCGTATCCACAATAAACCGACCTGTTTCCACGATCGGATCAACAGCATCCAATGGATTGATCGAATTCCCGATATCATTCAATACGCTAGAGTCTTTTTGCTCTTGTTGAGATTACTGTTCTAAATCTTCATTTTCTAAATTATTCACTTTGTTCTCTCATAAACCCACATAAACATCTCCCAGTTAATTCAGATGCTATTCAGTTGACTACATCTCTATAGCAGAACTATGCCATATTCCCTCTACAGGACCAATAGCTGACTTCTATTCATAGTCTCGATCCAGCAAATGCAGAGTTTTATAGTGATCTTGTGAATATGTATCTTTTTTTTGACATGTGGTTCATCCCCACAATAAAACGAGACAGACTATTGAAATGGTTTTCATCATTGAGTCTTATCTTGATTGAAAAATTAAACCCAATCAAAAAAATAAAAGTTGGTTCATTTAGGTGGTGGAATCAAGTTGTGGTTATTTCTTTCTGGAGATCTTAAAACTTACAGTGTTTTAATTCCAAAAAAACAGAAAATATTTTTTCTTTACCCGCATTTTGATCCTCACCTTGTAGCCCGCTTTCTTAAATTCTTCACCCAAATTAATTATGTCATGTTGAGCAAAATCTTTAGTGATGTATTCACTTACAAATAATTCTCCTTGATCAGCTTTTAATCTAATTTGTGTTTTCAAAAATCTTTTAAGCTGCTCAATTGAAAAATATGGCGCTTGATTGGAATCAATATTAGCTTCACTCATTTTAGGTATTGGCATTTCAAAACTCACAATCGCAAAGTAAAAAAATATTATGAACAGCTTAACTTTGAATTGGGTATAAAAATTGAAATATCATGTATTCTTTGTCATTTCATTTATATGATTATTTTTTAACAACTTTAAGCAATGATGACAAACATCCAACTCGCCATCTTTACAATAATGTGTCTCAATCACACGATGAAAGCCAAACATACATTTTAATAGTTGGATCAAAATCAATCCCTCCATAAAATAAAAAGCCCATCTCAAGATGAGCTTTTCCATTAAACAATTCTACTTTGGAAACCATATTCCAGTTGGCACATTTCCCAACAGGTGCACAAGTAAAGTTAAAACAATAAATACAAAAAAGAAAAAAACGATGTTTATTGATTTGTCTATCATGATTTCACCCTCATTTTATTGTTGGTTTCTTTTTCATACAATAAATTATAAAAAATATCAAACAATTTAAATAACTTAAGATATATTTTTTACCATTTGTTAAAATAAATCATCAAACAATTAAAATAAAAAAAATCATGGATGATCTCAAATGATCACCATTTCACTCTAACCCAAGTGTACCAAGGCAGAACGGAAAAGATATAAAAAAAGACGCCTTAGCGCCTTTCATTTATATGAAGTTTATTTAAACAATAATATTTAATTTTTTAAGTAAAAAATTTTTAATAATTTCATTCTCATCTAATAACATCAGTTCATCAGATACCCAAAAAATATAAAATACGTTTTTAAACTGAATTTTTCTTTTGAAGTAGTTTGTCGTTGAATCTGCTAATTTGCCTTTTACTTTAAAAGACTTTTTATTATCATTTCCAAGCAACTTACTTCCATGCCAGGGACCGCCTATGCAAATATTCATAAGAATTAATTTTAAAGATGTTGTTTTGAATTTACATCAAATCTATAAATAAACAACCCATACCTTCATATAAATTTTAAACAAAAAAATAATAGACCACATTATTGGAACTTTGCCCTTAGGTCAAACTAGTAAGCAGAATATCAATTTACCGTAGCTATTCCGAGTATGAATTCATTCATCTTTATTAAAAAACGTGCTGAAATTCACATTAAACCCTCAATATTCTTCAAATAAAACTTAACTATTAAGTTGTCCACGATACTAATATTCATTTTTTAAATCGTTTTATGATTTTAGATAGAAGTCAGACATCTATCATTTATTAATTAGGCTAAAATTAATAAACCCACCTAAAAAATAGGTGGGTTTATTAAAGACTTAAATAGTAAGTCAAAGTGAAAAGCACAACCTTCTTCACTGGTTAAATTTTACACAATTCATATTAAGATTCAAGAAAATATTTTACCTTTTGGTAAAGCTTCATATATGTATCGTAAATTTTATGTAACAGACTGCTTAAATCCTTAGCAAAATCACCCAAGGATTGTACGGTCCAAGCGATCTAAAGCTTAAATTTGCACTGAATGACAAAACAACACTCTTAATACCCAATATGCCATATCATACATATAAAGAACGGATTTAACCTATTGATTTAATGCAATATTTTATAATATTAAAAACGTAGCCCTAATAAACTTTTCCAATCACCCCGTAAGTGAAAGTAAATATGAAATATTCAGAGTAATAAGTCTATTACTATAATACTCATACATAAAGTCATTCGCTTTTTAAAAATTTTTTTAAGTTTTGGCTATTTATACTCATATGATCATTGATTGGGTTTTGACAAATGATTGACAATCTCACCTATTTTGCAAAAGTTATAAGAGCATATTTTGTCTCTGATAAGGAATATTTAACCAAACGTTTTATTAATAAACTTGGTTATATTCCCAATTTTGATCAACCTAAAAGTTTTAATGAAAAAGTCACGGCACGAATGATTTTCGAAAGAGATCCATTACATACCTTATTAGCTGATAAATTGGCTGTAAGAGAAGTGATCAGCAATAAAATTTGTTCTTCTCATCTAGTCCCATTGATCGGCGTATATAAATCTTTCAATGAAATTGACTTTAGTCGAATGCCCGACAGATTTGTTTTGAAATGTAATCATGATAGTGGTAGTGCAATTGTATGCAATGATAAGTGTCAATTTGATCAAAGAAATGCTGAAAACAAATTAACACATCATTTAAAGCAAAATATGTATTTCAGGAAAAGAGAATGGCATTACAAAAATATTAAGCCATCAATTTTAGCTGAGCAATATGTTGATTTATTGATTGACCAAGAGACTAAATTAACCATTACCACTTGTAGAGTCCATTGCTTTGAAGGTCAACCCAAATTTATTGAAGTCGATGTACAAGATAGTCTCAAAAATGAATATTCAAATACTTACGATACATCGTGGACACTCCAACCATTTACAGTTGATTTAAAAAGCAATAGCCCTGCATATTTAAAGAAACTAGCTCGGCTAGGCATCTTAATTGAGCTATCTCAAGCGCTCTGCCTTAAATATAGTTATAGCCGAATAGATTTTTTAATATCAAAAAATAATATCTATTTCAGTGAAATAACCCTAACACCTAATGCTGGAAGAATGGTCATTGAACCTAAAGAATGGGATATGAAACTTGGTAGTTATTGGCATTTATTTTAAAATGATTCAAAAAACACCCACAAAGAGCCAGACTTGTGGGTATATAAATCATGCAAAGCGAGTAAAAAATACGAAGTTTACTTCAATGAAAACCTTACATATTGCATGTAATCTAAATATCACTACACAATAAACTTAAACTCAAATTTCCCTTTATAATCAATAGAATCTAAATAATCTTTAATATCATGTGCTATATTCTTAAAGGTTTCTAAAACATCACTTGGTGGATCAATAACGACTTCAATTTTATAATTTTCATCTTCTGTTTTTGTCGTCTGTGTATATATGCCATCACAACTCATTTTTAATTTTAGATAATCCTCTAGCGTTTTAGTTAAATGATTTGTTACCAGCTCAATTTTTGAAAATTTGTGCATATACCCTCTTTCCTAAATCGCTTGTCATAACTAGATAAAGGATTTCGTACCTACCACCCAAATACTCTTTAACTTATCAGAAAGATCAGTTATCCAGACATTAGTTCTTAAGTTACGATTCACTATATCGTATTTTATAGATATACTAATTCAAATTTAGGCTGAAAATCAACTACTATTCTTTTGAAATTTCTACCATTTTGAGATTCCATACCAATAAAAATTAATTTTGCACTTATTTTCTTCTTCCATTCTTATATTTCCCAATATATTTATACCAACACAGTTCTTAAAAAGATCTTTCATAAATTAAAAAATAATCATGTGGAGTGAATCATATTGGTATTGAAAGTTCCTCCTCCCTTTGAGAGAAAGCGAGGATGAGGGGACTTTTATGTTGATCTGTGGCTTTTAAAGGACTTATGGAGAAGTCTAAAATGTAAAAATTAAAGTCTTATCTACAATGGTTGTAACTGTTCAGATCATTTTACTCAGCACTAATCCAAGTATGCGCCAATCCAAGTGTGATCCAATATAGGTTTGATGAATAAAGCACGGAAAATAATTCATCTTCAAATGACAACAAAATCAAAAATATCATTGATTTATATGAATTAATATTTACACAACTAGGGATGATGATTTTAAAACCAATGGCAATAGATCATTTATCATCATGCGTTCATCTATTTTCATACAAGACTCATTTAGAGACGATTATAACAATATCTTAAAATTCTTATAACCAATAGACACTTAAATAAAAATTACTGATTAAATTAAGAAACTGATAGACATTTTTTAAAGTTTTTTAAATGAATACTTTTTGTTTCATAACATTTCCAGCATATAAGTCTATCCATAAAAGTGTTATAGTATAACAATTCAAAAAAGAGCTTTTCATGACAAATCCATATATCAATAGCAAGTTCTATATTTTAATTTTGGTCTTATTTATATCAATTATGACCACTAATGTAATCCACAATGACTTTTCAGACACCTTATTAACCATAATTAACTGTTTTATCATCATAAAAATATTACATGTATTGTCCATTCAACTTTTAAACACAATCTTTAAAATTTGTAATCCTTAATTCATTTAAACTATATAGTTATATTTATTCAATATAGATAAATAAAATGACCTACCGCAGCAATGACCAAAATATTTAAAATAAAAATACTTATAAGTACAAATAAGTTTAGGAAATGCTAAAATCATCAATTTAATTTTTATAGAAAAAAACCCTCAAATGAGGGCTCTTATACACTTCTTAGTATCCAACAGTAAAACGTTGATTAATATGGTTGTTATTTTCAATTTCATCAGATAATGCTATTGCAAAATCTTCAGCTGAAATTTTACTGCCGTCTTTACCAATTATAAGTTCATCTTTGCCTAAACGAAATTCTCCTGTACGTTTTCCTGGACCAAACTCAGCCGAAGGTGATATAAAAGTCCATTCAATATCATCGACTTGTTTAAGTTTTTCAAGGAAATTTACAGCAGCTTCTGCTTCAGGTTTATACGCGGCAGGGAAATCATCTGTATCCAATAAGCGTACATTTTTGTTGGGAATAGTCAGTCCACCAGCACCTCCAACAACCAAATAACGCTTAACTTTAGAATCCCGAATTGTGTTAATCAATGCATTCGCGTCTAAGCCATGAAAAGGAACAGCACTTATCACAACATCTTGCCCTTTTAGAGCTTCTACAAGCGCTTCATGATCATTTAAGTCCACATCTACGGATAAGACACGCTCTGTATCTGGTACTTTATGTGTATTACGTGCGATGGCTTTAACGTAATGACCACGTGAAACAAGCTCTTCTAAAATACGTGAACCCGCCATACCTGTTGCACCAATTAAAGCAATCTTCATAATCGTTCCTCACTTATTTAAGATAATTCAAAAATCTTAATCAAATAGCTTTATAAACCATTAAATATAAAACTTATAATGTTTAAAATTTTATAAATAATTTACACATGAAATAATTAACAATTTATAGATTAAGATTGATAATCCATTATCACCTATATAATTCCATTTTGAATTATTAGTTAAGTTTATTTTCTGTCAAAATCATGTAAGCAATGTCACTTTTTAATAGTCTCATGTATAGGTATTTATTTTAAGTATAATGATTTTAGTAACTGGCTTTCACTTGAATAAAGTTTATGCCTTATTTTAAAATATACTTACTAAGATGGCTGAGTTGCCTTCGCTTCCCCTGTTAAAGGTGGCCAAGAAACAGAAAAACGTTATGATTATTCACTTCGGGGAGCTAAACACACAGCCCTAAATTTTTGCATCTTTAAAAACTACCATGAATGTAGCATCTTATATTCAGGATGTAGTTTTGATTAGTTAACTTACTCTATGAGGTAACTCTTAGTCACTTTAGACCGATTAAATTAAGGCTAAAATTATAAAAATGAATTGAGAAGCGTAGAATATTTAATTCAACTGCTTCTCATCATTTGTCGTTGCTGGCGAACTAATCCTAGCTGCATCTTTCTCTCAAGTATTTCTTCTTCAGAGAATGATAAAGAATCTTTTAATATTTCAATAGGTAATGAACTATTTTCAATCAAATAGCAGTCTTGATCAGTTGACCATTCTGAAATCAATGCTGCATTTTTTCGCTTATGTCTATGATGCATATAAATACCCTTAATCAAAAAATCTTATAGATTTATTTGCCGATCAACCCATTCCAAAAATTTATTTTTATTATTTATTTCAGGTGCGTTGACTATTACTATATTTTTTTTACTGCCAAATTTACCCGAGATTTTGTTTGGTTTCTCAAAATTGAACTCATCATCTGTGCCCTCATTTAAAGCTCTGAAATATTCAGCGATCTTCTCAAAATTTGTTTTACTATTAAAGTCAGGTCTTAAAAGTAAAAAGTTATAAATTTGTTCTAAAACAAAATCATAGTTAATATTTTTCATAATGTACTCAGTTCAAATTTATTAAGTAATTTAAGTATTTTCAAATTCATTATATCTAACGATAGAATGACTAAATTCTACCGTTAGATGGTTTATAATGACTATACCTTTCCACGAGAAATAAAACCAATCACAGTAAGGATAACAGCTACGACTAATAGAATAACTGCAAAATCTTTTTGAAAGACCTGCTACACCACCAAATCCTAAAAGACTCGCTATAAGTGCTATTACAGCAAAGATAATCGCCCAACGAAACATAATATAGTACTCCCTAAAAATATATTTTGATTTAAAATAACACTATAAATTAATAATTTTAATTCGAGTGTTATTTTATGTGATTAAAATGTTTAAGTTTATAATATATTTTCACTTAAAATAACACTAAAATTTAAGCATAACAATTAAGATCAACTTACCATTTAAAAAAAGTAATCGCTAAAATTTACTTTTTATATAATTTATTAAGAATAAAATATCGATCGACGCGTGTATCCTTTAATTTCGGCATAATCATTTTTATAATCAATAAAACAGAGCAAGAAATAAAAAGCATGACGATGACTTCAACAGAGTAACTTATCATGAATAAAAGGCTATAAAACCCTAAAAAGAAAGATAGACTTAGGAATACCTTTTGTAAATAAATTGTGATGAATACCCCATACAGTAAAGCTGATAAAAACAAGTTGAGTTTTTTATTCATCCCCAATTGATCAAAAATAATAATAAGCAATGAAATACTTAAAACAGAGACAATAAAAATAACAATATTTTTTAAAATTTGCATTTCATCCTCTCTCATTTCATATTTATAAAAATGCTCCCCCCTTAGTTGTCCAACTAAGGGGGAAGACTCCCCCAATACACAACACTTTTTATTCAACACATCATTTTTATAACGAATTATTTTAACTTAAGCGTTAGCGACAATCACCTTAAATTAATATTCAGATTTATAATAATGATGAGCACTTGTGGTGTATCTAGGCAGTATAAATAATATGAAATTTAGCGATATAATCCATGGCTTACATGATTGTGAGAAATTTCGTACAATTGTACATTTCTTAACCACAATAAATTCAAAATATATTAATTAAATTTATTATTTTCAAATATTTAATTTTAACCATACACTCAATTTTCTTTATAAAGTAACAAAACACTCCAACAGTGTTAAAAAACTTTACATTTCATGTTTAGACCGATTGGTACGATTTGTTAGCTTTTGATTAATTATCAATGTATTGTAGTCATCATTACTAATCTTTCTATGTGAATACATAAAGCTTATTAATAAAATTAAAGCGTTAGCACTTAGTTCGAAGTAATTATTTATCGTGGAAGCCTTCTAATGGAATTTGTAAGAGTTTTATATGCAAGTAAAGCTACGAGTACTCATCCAGATCTTAAGAATGATTTGATAGAAATTCTTAACACAGCTGTTGATTTCAACTCTCGCAATGAAATCACAGGCGTTCTTTACTATGGACATGGATATTTTGTTCAATGTCTTGAAGGACATAAAAGTAAAGTTGATAATCTGTTCTATAATCAAATTTTAAAAGATCAACGTCATCAAAACTGTGAGATTTTATATTACGAAACATGCGACATAGGTTTGTTTAAGCATTGGAATATGAAATTTGCCCCTGTCAATAAAAGACTTGGTGACTTTTTTCCTAGAAAATCATCGTGATGATTTCAATCCATTTCTTCTTTCTAGTGAGACGATCCCTTCTTTTATCGACCTTTTAGCGGGTGAATACGCTATTGAGCCATATAATTTTGATATCAATGAATAAGATTTTTTATATGAATCTACGCGACTTGAGAGAAGATGTATGCTGATTCGATTGTGTTATGCGAGTACTAGAAATGAATTAGCCAATGACCTTATTGAAGATTTAAATGCTATCTTAAATACTGCGCGTGATTTTAATGGGAAAAATAAAATTTTTGGCGTTCTATATTATGCCAATAATCATTTTTTTCAATGTCTTGAAGGTGAAAAGTCTATAGTTCAAGCGTTATTTCAAAGTATAAAAAATGACGCTAGGCATAATAGCATTATTGAATTTGAAATCATGGATATTGACAAAATTAGTTTTAAAAACTGGTCAATGAAATACGTGCAAAAGTGCTCAAAAGTTGATTTATTTTTTAATCAGCTTGGCTATGACTCATTTACGCCAGCAGCCCTCAATAATGCTCATTTAAATAGCTTATTAAATGAGCTTTTGAAAGAAAAGCAAACTCGAATGCGTAAAAAGGTCGGTTTAAATCAACGAGGAATCTCCTCTTTTCTTTAAATATCAAAAGAGAGGGTTATGGACCCTCTCTTTTAAAGAATTTCAAAGTTTGACCGATTGACTCGCACCCAGTTGCTCTGATTCACCAGATATAGATGCTTTTACTAATTTAAAAAGCGTAACAAGTTTTCCAGCGACAATAGAAACCAAATCGAGTTAATGAATGGATTAATCTATTGATGGCCGCTTGTTATGTTTTCACTTTTAATTTCCTATACCTATAGAGATGTATTGTTACCATCCCTAAATAAATAAAGTTAAATCGTTTTTACCTTAGGTACATGTTTTAAATTATTATGAAAATTATTTATCTTTAATATAATTAAGTTTTATGAGTAATTTATTTTATTGTTATTATTAATACTAACTACTTTAAAGTTACAATTTTTATAATTAATATTTTCGTTTATTCTTGCATGATCAAGTTCATCCCATAATTCAAAGTAAAAAAATTCAGATGTGTCTGAGTAAATCCAAAACCATAAAGTAGATTCATCCTTTTTGACTGGGTCATAAATACTATCTTTAACTTTGACAAGTTTATGTAAATGAAATTTATCATCTTGAAGTACTATTTCATGAATACTCAATAGTGTGATTCCTGCAATTTAAAATCATTTAGACTATAACTCATTTTTATTTCTTTTTTTATTATGATTTTTTTAAAAATGTAATTTAATGATTAAATGTAAATATTTCTTTCTATATTTAAGATAAATTTAAGATAGATTTGTATCACCTTTGTACGTAACTTAAACACGTCAATCATTGCTACCATTTTCTAGGACTTGGTATTTTCACTTTGTCGCCTAATTTCCTGAGACATATTGAAAGTACCGCCATTTTAAATACTTTATAGTCATTGCATGAATCTGGCTGTGGCTGTGGAGGAAACGTGTACGTATAGAATGAGCTGCAACTATCTTACCTTATGCAACACTTAATCTATAAATTGATCTTTTTCTATCAGAAAACTCTATTTTAAAAATAAACAAAAACATGATATTCAAAAATTTTGTAGATTATAGTTAATATTATTGAAAAATATCAATAATATCAACTCAGACAAATCAATATTCAGTCTTATGAATCTTTTCGTAATAGTTTGTATGATGCAAACTTATTAACTTTCATTTTTCTTTTCAGTCATTTCCGTAGGAACTTCTTTCACTGCCTTAATAAAATCTGTATTCGCCTTAATATTCTCATGCATCAAGTTTTCACCACTTGTATAACTTTCATGGTAAATACCATTCCCAAAGTATTTATATGCTAGATCAAAACGAATTTTTTCCTTCATTTCATCTGGCATTCCTTCCATATAACGAGGAAGAGCATCTAGTTCTTTTGAAGTACGATAGGCATCATCAGCCAAACGGCGGTTCATAAAGAACGTTTTAATAAAAATGCAGCAAGAGTTGTTGTAAGGATTAATAAAGATATTTTTTGAATATAAAATTCGTGAGTTCAAGTTTCCATGTATTTTTTCAGGAAATTCAATAGTTATAAAGTGTAGGTTTATTTCACTAATATAAAATGTCAAACCTAAAAAAATATAATGCAGAAAATCCTATTAAAAAATAAAATGCTACCTCATACTTTCTCGCAAATTTATTAAAAACATTTACATCATTGCTGTAAATTTCATGAACTTTTAAATTTCTTAAATCATCAATTAAAAGATGAGATTTTCTCACTTTATCTTCTAATTCTCTAAATTTATTTATTGAATCTTCATCTATAATAGCAAGATCATTAATTGATTTTTTATATGACAAAATAGTTTCAAGTTCATTGAGCTGAAATAATATTTCTTGAAGTTTTTCTATTAATTTACTTCCATCATCTTCCGAAAGATTTAAAGATAAATTAATTTTTATTATTTTTAATTTCTTTAAAAATATATATTTAGATCTAAAGTTAAAATATAGTTCTCTTGAGTTTCAGCACTAAAATAATCTTTTAAGGTTATCTAATGAATCATCAATATCTAACCAATAATCCTCTAACTCTTGATTTTTAAGTGTATTTTTCACTTTCAATTCTAATTATGAAATCATCAACTATTTGATTGATTTCACTGATAAGCTGATATATATCACTTGGTGTAATCATATGATCATTATTTTTATCTATACCATTTAAAGAAATATTTTCCTCATTCACCCCTAACCGCCCTCAAAATTAACAATTTTTTATAAAGTCTTGATGCTTCTATAATAACCAAGCTACCCAAATTTTGCTAGATAGACCTAAATCTTTTTAGCCAGGCATAATAGGAACTTAAAATATTTTTCAAACAGACGTGCTAATAAGTCCGTTTTCGGACTATTTTTTGTGTAAAGTTCTGCTTTTTTGTTCAGAGTATCTTCGGCTGGCCGTTTCTTTGGTCAAGCTATTCCCTACCTCTATTCAGCCTGCTACCATTTTCTCTGGAAGTAATGGATCAGGTTTAAAACTTATCGAGCAGGGATTTTCAAATGAAAATACTGCTTCTAATTATTTCAACGTCTCAAAAATTTAAAAAATATACACTTTTTTATGATCTATAGACATACCTATTACTTCAACGAAAGCGTAAATATCAAAATTCTCAAGTATTTTAAAATCGCCCATTTGTGTGAAGTTCTTTAACTTATTTTTTTATTTAAAGTAAATACCAAGTGAATTATTTAAATAATATTAGAAATATGGAACAATATAAAGTGATGTTTAGCTCTAAATTTCTTCCCCAAACTTTATGACAATACATTCCATGATCAATAGATAGAGCAATGTACTTTGCAATAGAAATTAACAGTTATAAAGACATGATTACAGAACAAATATAATTTTCAATAAAAAAATTAGAATTCATGCTTTAAGCACTAACAAAAATGCATTTCGATCACTCACTAATGTATGAAAAATCAATAGCTCTTTTTAATATATTTCACTTTAAACTCGCCAAGATCTCAAAGGCTATACAGAATAAATACCCCCAGCTATGGCTGGGAGTTTTTATTTATTATCAAAATTATTTCTCCAAGAACTAGAATCAAAATATGAAGCATCATAAAAACCTTATCCCATATTCGACATACATTGGATTATAAAAACGCTAAATATTCCGCTCTCCCTAAGTATGGATGTACTTTTGGCAAAAATGGAGCAATCCAAAACAATGTAACTTGTTCCTCCATTGTCATAGAATTTCTGATGATTTGTATAAAAAATTGTTTTTCATAATTATCTATTTTTGTTTGCTTTATAGTTGAATAAGTTCTGTATAGATTAAAAAATAAAGAGAACCAACTTTAAACTCTTAGCTCCATTTATATGCCTACCAAATGCATGCGAAATTTTTTCTCAAAAATTCTTATCATCAATCTTATCTAAATCTGACCATTCGTTTCTTAATAATCGTCCCATCTCATTGAAAAACAATTCAAATATTTCATATCCTTTATATTCATTTTTAGTATCATTCACTTTTAAAGTTTTTAAAAGCTCTAATTTATAATTCATCAAACCGTAAAATTTAGCTGTAAAAAAATAGAATGTCTAGACTCCTCAATTTGTTCTCTGTTTACCTCTCGTGACTTCTTTTAACGAAATAACTTGCAAATAAAGTAGCGAGTGCAACAGCAATGAAAGCGATTGAAGCAACTAATGTATTTAGGCTTCCATAAATATCACCTAGAGGTCCGGAGATCGACTAGTTCGATTACCTTCCCCCCACTTTCTGTCATTATTGAAGAAATTCCCCAAATATTTATTGCAACCCATTTCAATACAAGCGGTAGATAAATATATAAGCAAACTCCACCGACTATAATCAAACTAATGAAAATTAGACAAATCTTATCTAGAATTATTTCTTGATAATTCAAAGGAACTTTTGCCTTAAATACTTTTAACCAAATAAGAGTTACAGCTATACCTACTATCAGACATAAAATATTAATTAACATGATTTTTCATAAAGTCTAAGTGATTATTTAAATTGATTTACATAAGTTTCAAAAATCGAAACTAAGCTCCTACACCTTTCTTGTCTATCTATTTATACAAAGAAATAAGTTTTAATTCCTCATCAGATATTTCACTACTTTTAATATTATTGGTTCCCTAAAGGATATAATGAATAATACGCTCCCATCTTGTAAACAATCTAAATAATCAGTGTTTAAAGGTTCATTATGTTTTTCAAAACGACCAATTGAACTTTTAGTAACCCCAATTATTTCATCTTGAGTCGCAATTCCCAAGTGCTTTTCCCCCGTCATTCAGACGACTAACACGATTTGAAAAATCATTACTTTTAATAAAAATACTTATAAAACACTATTTTCAGTACTAATTTACCAATTACTTAATATGGAATATGGTGATTTTTTGCATGGCTACAACAAATGTGGTTATGAAGAACATGTTAAAGGGATCTTCGAAAACTATTAAAGACTAATCTAAATATTTTTCACCTACCAAAGAAAATCCAAACGTAGTTATAGATGCGTTTCTAATTCATGCACAAAGTTTCAAACCATATTTACTCAAAAACAAATACACCCAAAAAAATCTTTCATAATAATCATAAATATTCGACATAAAGTCACAGAATCAGACCTTGGTAGCTTCAGTAATTTTTATCTTGGAGAAATTTAATAATTATTTCTATGATTATCTGATAAATCTAGTCAAAACAACAAAATTCTAACCATAATAAACTTATAAGCTTTTGAATTGCTTATAAGTCTTTAAAAATCTTGGTAGGTATATCCAGACTCGAACTGCAGACCTCTACGATGTCAACGTAGCGCTCTAACCAACTGAGCTATACACCTGAAGTGCTGAGAATATTATTCATTTTTTAATAAGATGACAAGCCTTATTTCTTTACTTTTAATGCATTAGCACACTCTTTAAGCAATTTTTTGATATTTTTTGAATATCCTGTTGATTTTCATTACCTAAATAGACAATTTTTTGAAAAATCTGATTCGCTTGCTCAAACAGATGTTTTTGTTCAGTCCGCAAGGCTAAACGATGCATCCATTGTTGAAAGGTTTCCGATTCAGCCTTTTGATCAACCTCAGATAATTGATGATTAAATTGAGCAATGATTCGCTCAAGCGCTGACATTTGACGAATGCGCCAAAATTTCGTCACGCCCCAATAGATCAACAGTAATCCAAGAATTCCAAAAATTAAAACCAAACCATAACTATAAGCCGATGTTAAACCAAGCTTCTTCATCCAGCCACTTTTGCTTCTCTGCATCGTAACCGACAACCTTACTCTGCCATTGAAAACTAGCATAGTCACTCCAAACACGCAGCGTTCTAAGCAGTGATGAATGCTGAAAACGCAAATTTGAATAACCCGCATCTACCAAAAATCGAACGATCATCATTCATCACATTTTGCATACCACGATCTATACGCATTGGTGCAATGATGGCCGTTGGATCAATGCGTTGCCATTGCCCGTGTTGATAAACCTCAGCCCAAGCATGTGCATCTAACTGGCGTACTTCCCAACTTTGACCATCAGGAGACAGCTCACCACCTTGGTAGCCTGTGACTACACGCTGGAATCCCAACATAACGCATCAGCAAGACAAAGCTTGAGGCATAATGTTCACAAAACCCCTGCCGAGATTGAAACAAGAACTCATCAACGCGGTTTATTCCCCAACCTTCCTGGTGCAAGTGTATAAACAAACTTTTCCTTTCTTGTACCAGTTCAATACATTCTGAATATAAGCTTCAGGATTAGACTGGCTCTGCTGATATAGATTTAAAGCAAACTTCTGGGCCTGTAGAGTCATTCTTTTTCGGATAACTGAGATTATTTTTCAGGCATCATCTGTTCAAAATGTGCATCCTGAATATCTCTAACCTGACTCCCCACCCACTGCAATTCAATTGGCTGGGTACGCTGTACCAGTCGTTTAGGTGTAATCGACCAATCTTGGTGTAACTCAAAAGCGCTGTTCTATTGGAATGGACTTTTCCAAACCGGTAATCCATTGCTGACTTGGATCACTGGCAAGATATTGATAATGAAATCCATCAATCTGCCCTACGATATTGGAATAAGCTTTTACCTGTTTATTGGCAAACTCACTTGTCCACGTTGTACCATCATAACCGATCAAGCACCATCGCTCGCCAATACAGCTCATTACGATTTGGCAATTGCTTCATATTGCCAATAACCCGAAATGCCAATGCACTTGACTGTGAAAGCTCAGCAATATCACCCGGTGACATGCGATCACTTAATCCCGTTACCGCTTTGTTATTGGGAATGTGGGATTTGCCAAAGTGGTGGCAAACGCGGGAAAAACATAAACAGTAAAACAAAGAATGGCAGTGCCAAAGCAATAAATTTAAGTATATGCAATGAATCACTTTTAAGTGACTGAAAAATCAGGTTGCTCTATTTCAAAGTTGGCGATTTGTACACGATACAGGCCAACCAAACAGCTGATTAAACAACATAAAACTAACAGTGCCATCCAAAAGGCTTGGCTGTGTAAAAATAAACTGGCACTGACGAACAAAGCAAAGTTAAACAGAATAATAAAGTCACGCTTTGATTTGGTTTCTAGTGCTTTCGCAAATAAAAATGTGGAGAGAACCGCTGTACCTGCTTCTACGCCTAGAAAAGTGCGGGAATCAAAATAAATGATGAGTAAAGCTAAAAGCGCAAAAACTAATTTTGGGGTTTGTGCAAAGAATCGAGGCAGATTATAGACTTGATGTTTATTGGTTTTGTCATAATAGAGTGCCAAAGCCACTATATTCATGAGGAATAAAATAGACAATGCCACAGGCATATAAGCCAGCTGTGCCAGCCAAATCAAACTCAGCACAACTAAAATTGAAATTTGTATCGATTTATTCATTGTTCATCCTCACGCTTGCGCCAATAAGGTTTTGATATGAATATAGTGCTGTTCTCCAATCCCATTTTCAGTTTGTGCATGCGGTAAAATGATGCTGTACGGCGTTTCCGTCTGATGACATCGATCGACCAACTCCATCATAAAACTTAGCTTCTCTTCATGGTCTGCGCTTGGCATTTTGCTATATTCAATTTGCATCGCATGGGTATCGACCAAATCATCGAATTGCTTTACAAATAATCCTTGTCCACGCGCAGGCCTGTTTCCAAGAAATGCTTTGCAATGAATCACCTGATTTAAAAGTCCTTAACTCTTTAAATTCATCTAAATCAGGCTCACCTGTATTGGAATAATTCTGTGATTGATGCGTTAAAGGCTTCGCTTCAGGGGCAATCCAGTAACTGTTCAGTTAAATAAATATAGGTCCATGCCCGCACTAAACCGAGCGGATATGTGGAGTAAATTTGAATTGGGGGAACTGAAAATTCCCCTCGTTGTTGTGGAATAAAATTCAATTCAAAACTTTGTTGTTTTTCTTCAAATAGAAAAAGATTGTAATTGTTCATCAATTTTAAAAGTTTAAAAACTTAGGCGTAGCACGGTCTTGTTGTAGGTTAATTCTCACCTTAAAAGCTTCATTGACCTTACCCACTTCATCGACAACCACATCTAATGTAATCGCATGTAATTGTTTAAAACTGAGATAGAAACTAATACATAAAATCGCACTGATTAAAAAACAAAAACCAAGAATTAAATTGTTGGCATAATTAATCCCAGCGATAAAAGTAATCAGAATAAGGACCAGATACAAAAAACCTTGCTGGTACATAAACACCAACACTTGGTTTTGTTTCAGTGTACGGAGTTCCTGTATAGCGAAACCGAAGATGCAGCCATTTAACAAATCGTTGACCTAACATAAGCGTTTCCAATTAGCCCTTTACAGGAACTTTTTGCATAAGTGCTCGTGTCTCAGATTCACCTAATCCTATACGATGTGACACCACAGCAACAAACACTGCTTGTACATCATCTGCAATTACAAATTGTCTTTTTTCAATCAAGGCATAGGCTTGTGCTGATTTTTTTAATGCCAGTAACCCACGTGGAGATAAGCCATGACGGCCTTTACGTGTTTCTTCTGCTAGATCAAGCATATATTCAAAAACAACATCACTTAATGTAATTTGATTTACCACACATTGTAATTGCAAAATTTCCTGATGTTGGAAAATCGCTTGCAACTTTTCAATCAAATCATGGCGTGAGTTTTGCTGCAGTAATAGTTTTTCTGCTGCGCGTGATGGATAGCCTAAAGACAGTCGCATCAAAGAAACGGTCAAGTTGTGACTCTGGCAAAGCTATAGGTTCCACTTTGAAAAAGTGGGTTCTGTGTTGCAATCACCCAAAATGGTTTGTGGTAAAGGGTAGCGTGTTCCATCTATAGTGACATTGCCCTCCTCCATTGCTTCAAGCAAAGCGCTTTGGGTTTTAGGGCTACAGCGGTTAATTTCATCTGCAAGCAGGAATTTGGGTAAAGATTGGACCATGTTTAAACTCAAATTGATGCTCTTTTTGATTGAACATATTGATCCCAATCACATCACTTGCCAGCATATCATTGGTAAACTGAATCCGTTGAAAATCGAGACCTGCTAGACGTGACAAGCTGCTGGCCAAGGTGGTTTTTCCAAGTCCGGGTAAGTCTTCAAAAAGTAAATGTCCACCAGCCAATAGACTACAGAGTGCCAGTTTAGTCTGATGACTGGTTTATCTAAAATAATTTGGTTGATTTGACTTAAAAAGTCATCAATTTTTGGGTAAAACTGAGTGAGGTCTAAATTTGATACAGTGCTGATGTTGTTCTGATGCTTTTACTTGTGTTGTTCCCCAAATCACCTTTTATTTCCCCAATAAAATTATTGTAACTTCCTTAACATACACGGTTTTAGGGAATACTCAATCTTGACTGCGATAAATCCATATTTTCATTTGCTGAATACACTTCAAAATTTATGGCTTCCCCCATCAACCAAAATTTTAAACTTTTAATTTTGCGGCATGTTCTAACTTTGTTTTTTAAATCGTGCGCACCAATTGAAAATTCACTTCCTGAAATTTCAGCCTGTTTAATCAATTCAATTAAGGTTTTATTGATAGGCGCTTGTTTACCTAGCTGTTGGGCGAGCTGAATAACTTCCCCCGTTGATCCAGTCCACTTCTGTTGTTCGCCCTGCTATCAAATCATCTTGCATAGATGAACGCGCCAAGGGATCGATTGCCAACATTTTACGGCTTAATATTTTAAAATGAAATTTGGGCAAACTGATTATTTTAGGCAATAGATGTGCCGAAATTGCTGTGAGTTTGGCTGGCTTTGATTTGTACTAAATCTAAGAGATGTAATGTTTCTTGTTGCGCCATAGCAAGGCATTGTCGATATTGATGATTGAGACAATTGTTGTTTTAATGGTAACTTTGACAAAGCATTGATTGAATTATTTAAATTCAGCAAAATTTTTGCCCATTGCACCGCAAGCATATCCTGATCAAAAACAATTTCTAATTCTGCTTGTTTAAAAAGCTTGGCTAAATCCTGTTGCTGTGCATACGCTTTCACATGCAACGCACCAGATGTCCCTTGATGAAAATGCCCAACTGCTTGAACTGCAACATTAAAAGGCACCATACCTTCTAAAATCGAATGATGTTTTAAAATCTGCTTTAAAATTGGAACATTACTCAACCCGTTTTGAAAACTCACAATATAGGGTCTGTGTGCGCCCCAAGTTGTCATAAAGTTCCTTGGCAACTTGCTCAGTCGCAGCCGACTTTACACATACAAAAATAATATCTGCATCTGTGACTATTTTAGGATCAACACTGAGCTGTAAATCATTTGCCACGATTTTTATCGTTTTACCAGTGTAATCCGTCAGTTTTAAACCAGACCTCCTCAATTCTTCATATACACGAGGACGTGTAATAAAGCTCACATCAGCACCTACCGCTGCTAATCGACCCGCCAATATAGCATCCAATACTACCCGCACCATAAATACAGATTTTCATAGCAGTCTCCTTTTGCATTTATATCTATTAGATGATTCTAGCGGAGTTAGACATTGCCAACTGTCAGTTATACGACAAGTCTCATCATGAAGTACACTGTTATTGCGTTAAACCGATAAATCACTTCGCTCATCTTCAAAAAAAACGGCACCCAAGTGCCGTTTCTATTTAAGCTTTAAATCAACGTGTACCTTCCATCAACATGGACACTTCTTCATTGTTCCACCAGCCGTTGGATAGCGGGCATCTACACAATAGCGATGAAAAGTCTTTTCATCCATTGCATCCATATCGGGATGATGCTTTTTCATATGTTCCAGATAATTTTGATAATCCCAGGAACACCCACCATCAAACGGAAACTTTGCTGTAAGCGTGTCCATAATGTTGCAATTCTAGACCAATTTTTAGGATTAAAAATTAGCTCCTTTTGCGACATGATGGTCATCTTGATGATTTTATAAATCACCGTTTTACCACCTTGAGCAAATTTAAGCTTCATCACTCACCTCTCACTCTATCTGCTATATCAACTTAGTGTGATTTAGAAACAGACACTTCTTCAGGATCTGCATATACCGCTGGAGCTTCATTTACTGTTGGGGTAGGACTTGCCAATGCACGACGAATTGCGCCAATAGCAGCAAACAACATCACAATCGCAACAATCATAAAGAATGCACACAGTGCAGCATTGATTTGATTGGACAATACAATGGTTTGCATTTCTTCAAGTGTTTTGGCTGGTTTTAAAATTTCACCATTGGCAATTGCTGTTGAGAATTTTATCCGCTTGAGCCAAGAATCCAATCTTAGGATTGGTATGGAAGATTTTTTTGCCAACCCGCAGTCATACAGGTAATGAATAAGAAAATTGTTGGGATAATGGTGACCCATACATATTTCTCTTTCTTCATTTTAAATAAAATCACTGTACCCAAGATCAAAGCCATTGCCGCAAGCATTTGGTTACCGATACCAAACAAAGGCCATAAGCTGTTAATACCACCAAGCGGGTCGACTACACCTTGATAAACAAAGAAGCCCCATCCAGCGACAGCAACCGCTGTACCGATCATATTCCCCACAAAGTTGTGTGAGTTTTTAAGTGCTGGAACAACGATACCCACCGTATCCTGTACCATAAAACGGCATGCGCGTGTTCCTGCATCGACAGCAGTTAAGATAAACAGCGCTTCAAATAAGATCGCAAAATGATACCAGAACGCCATCATTGAACGATTATTAAAAATATCCGTGATGATATGAGCCATACCAATTGCAAATGTTGGCGCACCACCAGTACGCGAAAGAATCGTACTTTCACCCCACTTCTTTTGCCAGCAAGCTCAATGTCTCAGGTGTAACCACAAAACCAAGTGTACGTACTGCTTCTGCTGCGCTCTCTACTGTAGTACCCAATACTGCTGCTGGCGCATTAATCGCAAAATAAACACCCGGTTCAAGCACTGTTGCACAAATCATTGCCATGATTGCAACAAATGATTCCATCAACATACCACCATAACCAATGACACGAATATTGACTTCGTTATCAATCAGTTTAGGTGTAGTTCCAGACGAAACTAAGGCATGGAATCCAGAAATCGCACCACAAGCAATGGTAATAAATAAGAATGGGAACATAGATCCAGCAAATACAGGACCAGTACCATCAACAAAATGCGTAACAGCCGGCATTTTTAACATTGGCATTGCAACAATAATACCCACTGCTAAACCCGCAATTACACCAATTTTCAAGAATGTTGATAAATAATCACGTGGTGCTAACAACAGCCAAACAGGAGAACTGAAGCCACGAATCCATAAATGATGAGTGCCCAAGTGAGTTGTGTTCCAGTTAAGGTGAAAAATGGTCCCCAATAAGGATCCGCAGCAACATTTCCACCATAAACAATTGCAGCCATCATTAACACAAAACCAATGATAGAAACTTCTGCAATCTTACCCGGACGGATATAACGCATATAGATGCCCATAAATAAGGCAATCCGGTATCGTCGCTGCGATACTAAATACACCCCATGGACTATGTGCCAGGTGCTTTTTTTTTTTTTTTTTTTTTTTTTTCACCACCACCAATGCCAATACGGCAAGGATGATAATCATCACACCTAATGCGCCAAGCATCACCACCACACCTGCAAATGAACCCAGCTCTTGCTTTGCCATTTCGCCAAGTGAGCGCCCATCTCGACGTGTAGAGATAAATAAAACCAAGAAATCCTGAACTGCACCAGCAAGAACAACCCCGACCAAAAGCCAAATTGTTCCTGGTAGATAACCCATTTGAGCAGCAAGAATAGGCCCAACCAATGGCCCCGCTCCTGCAATAGCAGCAAAATGGTGACCAAAAAGTACATATTTATTGGTCGGGACATAATCCAAGCCATCTGCTAAACGATGTGCTGGTGTTAATCGCCGAGGATTCAGTTCAAAAACTTTGGTCGCAATAAATAAGCTATAAAAACGGTATGCGATGCTATAGACACATATCGCTGCAAGCACTAGCCAAACCGCGTTGACATGCTCACCCTTGCTGACTGCAAGTATTCCAAAGGATACTGCACCAATTATGGCGACAATCACCCAGATCAATTTTGATAAGGGTGATGATTTTGTTTGAATATTTTCCATTAAAACCTCACATCTTGATTACAAAAAGCAGTTCCATTGTTTTTATAAAGCGTAATGCATTTCCGTGACTCATTCCTTGGTGACTCTACTCCTCATTTTTTTGTTTTCATCTAAGACTTTGGCATTAAAACTGGTCTGAATATGTACTATTAGCATGACATCACAGTGACTTAAATCGCGACTTTGTTATTTTTATCATCAATGTAATTATCCGACTCTCTGACTCTACTATTAATTATAGGCTGTCGATCTACGACTTTAGTCGAAAATTTAGCCGATGTTCGCTATTTTTATAAAGGCGTGTACTTTTAAAAAGCCGTATACCAACTCAAGCTATGCGCAATAAAAGGGATGATTTTCATCATCCCTTAGCGTAATCATTTTTCAATAAAATGATTAAGCACGCTCTAAGTAATCACCAGTACGAGTGTCTACACGAACGCTTTCTTCTTGCTGTACAAATAATGGAACACGTACAACTGCACCCGTTTCAAGTTTAGCTGGTTTACCACCACCACCTGAAGTATCACCACGTACACCTGGATCAGTTTCAACGATTTTCAATACAACGAAGTTTGGTGCACTAACGTTTAATGGAATACCATTAAATAGCATAATTGTGCATTTTTCATTTGAATCGTCTTTTAACCATTTTGCAGCATCGCCCATTGCAACTTTATCAGCAGCAATTTGTTCGAAAGATACTGGATCCATGAAGTTCCATAATTCGCCATCGTTGTAGAGATAATCCATTTCTACTTCTACAATATCAGCTGCTTCTAAAGATTCACCTGATTTAAAAGTTTTTTCTAATACTTTGCCAGATCTTAGGTTACGTAGTTTTACACGGTTAAACGCTTGACCTTTACCTGGTTTTACATATTCGTTTTCCATGATTGAACATGGGTTACCATCAAGCATAACCTTTAGGCCAGCTTTGAAATCATTTGTAGAATAATAGGCCATGAAGGGCACACTCCGAACTTACTAATTTAAATCTCTACTGCGATGCTATCAGCAAATCACCCGATTTGTGACAGTGATCATTCCAAACAGCAAAGAATGTATTTTACATTTTTCGTATTCTAAATGAGCAATACATCGTGAAGCAATGAAAAATTACCCATGTTCGGTCAGATTGAGGGTAAAATCTTCGATTCATTGGGATGATTCACAGCTGTTCAATACAAATCAGCTGTACTGAAAGCATTTTTCCGAGTGAAACATTTCAGATTGAACCTGACAGATTCAATCTGAACAAGCAATACCATCCGCTTTCCCCTATCTTCAACTATTTATCGCACGTGGCATGTTAAATTACTTATATCAAGAGCAAAATTGGCAATCTCAACTCAGTGACTTAATTACTGACCCATTAGAACTGTTAGAAATACTCCGAACTTTCTAAAGCACAGTTATTGTCGGGTGCAATCCTTGCGTCTGGACAATTCAAACTACGTGTGCCCCGTGCATTTGTCAGAAAGATGGAAGTTGGCAATCCCTTAGATCCGCTTTTACTGCAAGTTTTACCACATCATCTGGAAATGGAAGAACACGAAGGCTTTGTCACAGATCCACTTGATGAAGAACAAGCCAATCAAATTGCTGGGGTCTTACATAAGTATAAATCACGTTTTTTTACTGACCCTCACTGGTGCATGTGCCGTGCATTGCCGTTATTGCTTTCGTCGTCATTTTCCATACCAAGAAAATTTACCTAAAAATGAAGACTGGTTGAACATTAAAGGCTATTTAGAAGCTCATCCTGAAATCAATGAAGTGATTTTAAGTGGTGGCGATCCATTAACTTTATCTAACCGAAAATTAGCCACTTGGATAGAACGTCTAGAATCTCTCAGTCAGATTAAGATCTTGAGAATTCATTCACGCGTTCCAATTGTAATTCCAGAAAGAATCGATGAAGAGCTGGTTTCTTTATTGAAAAACAGTAGGCTACGTGTAATTCTAGTGGTACACTCGAACCATCCTGCAGAATTAGATAATTTGACCTGTGCAAAGTTATCTCATTTAGCAAAACAAAATATTCTTGTGTTGAATCAAGCGGTTTTACTTAAAGGTGTGAATGATTCTGCACAAACTCTCGTTAATTTGAGTCAACGACTTTTTTGAAGCACAAATTTTACCGTATTATCTTCATGTTTTAGATAAAGTAAAAGGTGCGCATCATTTCGATTTAGGGGCGGAAAAAAATTGATCAGATTTATAAGGATGTATTGGCCAGTTTACCGGGTTATCTAGTTCCTAAATTGGTTCGAGAAGTCGCGGGAGAAAATAATAAAACACCGCTGTTTGGAGTCACAACCTTTTAAGAGTTGAAATGCTCATGATAAATAAAGAAATTTCAGAAATTTTTCAAAATATCACGGTTCTACAACGAGAAAGTCTAAGTTTTGCAGAAAATTCGGTGGCATCTGTCAATGCATGGGTGGCCACACTGTCTATTATGCAACTTGGCGACACCTCAGAGTCGGTCTTAAAAGCGATTTGTGAAATCAGCGAACTCGATTGTAGCGAAATGCTACGCTTTGATTTAATTCAAGTTTTGCACCCAATTACCGAAAGCATTTTATCTAGCCTTGAAAAAAACATCTTAAATCAAGGTCTTTCTCCAAAATGCGCGTATTGAACATATTATTGATTTATCCTCTAGAATTCGTACCTATTTTGCCAACGTCTATATCAATATTGTGCGAAGAAGTCATCAGACACTGGTTTCAAATAAATTCTCATTTTTTAATTTCAAACAAAAACGAAATTTACAAACAGCCCGTACACTTGCAACCTTTTATGCTTTAGAACAACTTGGTTTATTGTTGGTTCAACAGCAAATGCTCTACAGTGGTCCATTGACCCATCAATGGCTCACTACACATCATCTTTATGAGCTTGCGGTTAAAAACCAAGAATTTAATATCAATATCAACCAATTACAAGGCACACACTTTACCATTCAAAATATCCAGCAAGCCTATGCGCAAGTGCTGCTTTTGGATATTTTTAATACGCCACCAATTCGCCCTTCAGAAACACAAGCACTTTATCAATGTACTTTTGATTGGGTCAAACTGATCCAAATTTTACCAAGAGAAACCAGCTTATCGCGTTATGTGATTGATGGCTCTAAAGACGTTCCACCAATTTATAATCGCAAACAACATGCGAATTTCCGTACTTCTTTGTATATTTCTACACAGAATCTGCTCGAACATATTAATTCAACGATTCATAAAGACGAATATCTGTCTAAAAATGAACAAATCTATTTATCTGCTGCCTTAAAATTTCATGTGCAAAATGTCTTGGGTACAACAACTGAACGTCAACATGAGCGTTATGAATACTCTGCACAACTTCAAATTTGTTTTAGCTTACAAACCGCACACTTCTATTTATCCAAAGCTAAAAATTTCTATGAAACACTTAATTTAAATAATAATTATGCATTTCAGTCTGAGTCCAATATTCATTCATCGATTTCAACAGGTTCAAGCACTGCATCGAACTTAGGACAAATCAAAAACTTTAGACCGTGAAGCAAAACAGATCTATCAAACCCAAGTACTGGATATTAGTGTAAACGGTTATCGTATTCGCTGGTCAGATGAAACCCCACGAAATTTACGCACGGGTGAATTTATCTTGGTCAACGAAAGTCTCAATGACAAATGGAAAGGTGCGATCATTCGTTGGATCAAACAATCGGTTAAAAAAACCTATGAAGTGGGTTTTAGAGGTTTTAGCTCAAGACATCTACCCATGTGCGGTAAAAGTTCCAGCTGATCGTTCGACGATTAACTACCACCCTTGCCTTATGGTTCAAGTGCAAAATTTAAATGAATCCAACGTTTCTATTATTTTGCCAAATTTACCGTTCTTCAAAGAACAGCAAGCAATTTATCTACGTTTAGACACTGAAGAAATTAAGGTGTATTTAACAAAAACATTGTTAATTACCCAGAGCTTTATTCAGTACGAATTTGAATTGATCAATGATGAAGAAAATGACCGCATTGATCAATTCATTCAACACCAATCTGCCAATTTGAATAATCAAGATGTATGGGAAGCTTTAAAGTGAGAAATTTATTATTATCGAAAAAAATTAAAACTCTCTGAAACTAGATTACTCATTATTGATGATAACCAGATTCGTTATAATCAAATTATTGATCTTTTTCAAAGTAAGAATCATCAAGTACAAGCGCTTTTATTGGATGATTTAAAAGTTTTGAAAAACAACTCAATACCTCATGGGACTTGATTATTTTTGGTCGTGCTTATGACATCAAGATTGAGCAAGCTATTACCTTGATTCAAGCCTCTGCTGATATTGATCTGCCTGTTTTGTTCTTAGAACCTGAAGATTATCAAACCAACCAATATCAATCCTATATTCAAAAAGGCATCTATGATGTCGTTAATTTAGAATATACCGATCGTTTTTACATTAGCTTAATCCGTGCGTTGTCATATAGCCGTACCTTACAAGCGAAAAAGCACCTTTAAACGATCTTGAAAGTGCAAAGAATCAAGCCCAAGCCTTGGTTGAAGAACAACATAAAGCGATTGCCTTAATTCAGGAAGGTATCCATACCCAAGCCAATGCTGAATATTTAAAATTGTTTGGTCTAAAAGATGAAGCAGAAATTATCGGATTGCCGATATTAGATATTTTAAAACCGAAGAATATCAATGATTTTAAACAACGTTTTAAAAAGATTTCTCAAGGTAATTTTGATTTAGCACGTTTTGAAATTGATACACTGAATAGCAATGCTAAATCAGAAAATCCATTAAAAATTGAATTTCTGCCTTCAGATGAAGAAGACTGTATCCAAATCACCATTGAAATCAATTCTGCAAGTCAAAAACCGCAAACACAACCCTCCGAATCGAATAAGAAAAACATCAGTGCTGTCGCAAGTAGTTTGCAAAAAATTCAGTACGCTTTAATTAACCAACCTGCCAAATCGAATGCATTGGTACTGTTTAGCTTTGCCGCTTGTCCTGAGAATATTTTAACTTCTCCTTGGAAAACAGCCGTTCAATACTTAGATGGCTTTAAAAACTTCATTCAAGAACAAACCAATACCACGGTATATCAAATTGATATGTTGTTGTATGCAGTGATTTTACAAGCTGAGTCTGATACCATTTTAGAATCTCGTATTCATGGGCTGCATGCTTTAGAAAAACCACAATTATTGGAAATTGATGGTCATACTTACCCACTGAATATCAAGATTGGCTATTCAAACATACAGCAAAAACAGCTTTACAGAAGCAAGTTTTAACGACGTTTTAGAACAAGCTTATAATCATCGTCTGGCAAAAAAAGACTCTGTATCCGACCAACAATTAACGGCGACTTTACAGGACACTAAAATTGAATTGTCATTGCTTGAACCAAAATTAGATCAAGCAGAACCGCTGCAAGTACAAAGTAACTCCATTGAATTTGCCCCAAAACCTCAAGTTGAAAATACAGCTGTAGAGAAACAAGTTCAAATTCAAGAAACACCAGCGCCACATATCTTTAAAACCTCCGCGATTCTTGGTCAAATTGCTCAATCACTTGAAAAAGGTGAGATTCAGCTAAAATACCAACAGCTTTATGACAAACAAGATAGCAATTTAAATACCTATGAAGTCAGTAGCGGTTTTATTTTTGAAAATCAGTGGAAAAAAGTAAGTAATTTAATTGATTTAGATGATGATATTGAACTTTCAATTAAATTAGATCGCTGGATTTTAGTTGAAGCATGTAAGCAATTACATAACTTTATCACTCAATATCCAGAAGCAAAATTAATCGTCAATTTAAATCGTCATGTGCTGTTCCATGACAAACAGTTCCCTGAGCTTATTTCTAAACTATTGACCATTGTTGGAAGCCGCCAATCTCATCCACTGATTTTACAATTTGATGAAGAAGATATTGCAAAAAATATCTTAGAAACTCAAAAGCAAATTGGCGTTTTACGTGATCATGGTGCCGAAATTTCAATTCGACGTTTTGGTTCGAGCATTTCAAGTGAAGCAATCTTAAAACAATTGGATGTGAGCTTAGTAACGCTGGATGAGAAGTTTACAAAGCAGCTCAATAGTGATGCGACTATGACGCAATTCCAGCATACCCTTGAAAAAATATCATGCAATCAAGCCAATTGAATTGCTATTGAAAAATCTAAATGATATGAACTCTTTTGCAAATGCGTGGAATGTAGATGTCAGATTCTTGCAAGGTGAATATTTCCAAAAGAAACTGGATCACTTGACTGATGTTCAAGATCAATAAATTCTAATACTAAAAAAGGTTGAGTGTTTTAAATGCTCAACCTTTTTTTAAATCTATCACTTTGTCTAATCCTGAAATAAATCAACACGAGATAAAATTCAGCAACAAAAAAACGGGCTAAAGCCCGTTTTTTATGTTTTGTCGTATTAACGCTTAACAGAACGTGACATACCAGCAAAACGTTGTTTGAATTTATCGATACGGCCGCCAGTATCAACATTCTTCTGTTTACCAGTATAGAATGGGTGGCAAGCTGAACATACGTCTAGATAAAGTGTTTCTTTACCTAAAGCTGAACGAGTTTCGATAACGTTACCACATGAACAAGTAGCAACTAATTTTTCGTATTTTGGGTGAATATCGGCACGCATGGTCGATTCTCCTAAGTTAAGAAAGGTTTAGCTGTCATCGCAATTAACCACTCTCAAAATCTAATAAAACTTTGAGGAAAGCAGATTTAAATTAAAAACCAGCAGGTTAACACCACAACAGACCATTTCTTTTGGCCCACCGAGACTATAAGCGTCAGAGCTAAGCACAACAAGTGGGCAAGATTATACTCGAAATATTTATAAATTGCGAGCACAATCGATACTAATTTATTCGTCAGGATGCTTTTGCTTAGACCAGTAGTTTGCAATCACCCCACAAACCATTAACTGGATTTGATGGAAAATCATAATCGGTAACACAATCATACCTAAAGGTTGCCCAATAAATAAAATCTGCGCCATAGGCACACCACTGGCAAGGGTTTTCTTCGATCCACAGAAGAAGATTGAAATCTGATCTGCTTTGCTAAATCCAAGCCATTTTGGAACATACAACGCCAACAGCATAATCACCGTGAGTAGAATCGAACATGCCAAGGTGAGGTAAATCAATGTAGATAAGCTGACCTGATGCCATAGACCTGCCACCACTGCCCCACTAAATGCACCATAAACCACCATCAAAATCGAGCCTTGATCAAAAACTTTGACGATCTTTGGCATTTTCTGCATCAATGGAAATACATAGGGGCGTAATACTTGCCCTAAAACAAATGGAACCAATAACAACAAGGTGATTTCGATAATAGAAGAAGTCGGATCGTAATTATGCTTAGATTGACCGAAAATAAATATGCTCACCAAAATCGGAGTAATAAACATACCGATCAGGTTTGAAAATGAGGCACTGCATACAGCCGCTGCCACGTTCCCCTTTTGCAACAGAGGTAAATGCAATTGACGATTGTACTGTCGACGGCAAAAAGCACATAAACAGAAAACCCCAATACAACTGTTGACCCAGCAAAGGTTCAAGCACAGGTTTTGCCATTAGCCCCAATAAAGGAAAACCAAGAAGGTAAAAGCAAAAACCAATCCATGCAATTTCCAATGCAAAATCCCCTCAATCACGGCTTCACGTGATAATTTTGCGCCATGTAGGAAAAATAAAATCGCAATCGCAATTGTGGTGATTTTTCCAAAGATAAGCGCTGCCTGACCTGAAATCGGTAAAATAGAAGCTAAAACCACCATCGCGATTAAAAGTATCGTAAAGCGATCCAATGCTAATAATTTCAACATTTTCATAAGCAACGTCCTGTATTTTAAACATGAAAAAGCCCAGTAGTTAAATTTTACTATCGGGTAAAATTCAATCTTACTGAGCGAAATAAATAAAGCTACTCATTTGGCTAAATGTTCACTATTTATTTACGACACATATCAAGTTAATTTAAGGTCTATTAGACTTCTTTCATAAGTGCTTTTTAAAATCATAAATCAACATAAAAGCACCCTCATCCTAACCTTCTCCCATAGGGGAGAAGGAACTTTCAATACCAATATAATTCACTCCACATGATCATTTTTTGACTTATGAAAGATCTTTATTGATATGTCTTTGCCAAATAAACAATAGCCCCGCATCATTTTTAAATGATCAATTATTTCGTGCATCTTGATCTTGTTGGATCAATTCAATTTTATAGCCATCTGGATCTTCAACAAAAGCAATGACTGTGACACCACCTTTCATAGGTCCAGCTTCACGTACCACATTACCACCACGTGCTTTGATCTCTTCACAGGCTTTATAGGCATCATCGACACCAATGGCAATATGTCCATAAGCATTACCTAATTCATAACTTGCAGTATCCCAATTATGGGTAAGTTCTAATACAGTATGATGCTCTTCATCACCATAACCCACAAATGCTAAAGTAAACCGCCCTTCTTCATAATCACGTTTACGAAGTAATGTCATACCGAGAACTTCAGTATAGAACGCTAAAGATTGTTCTAAATTGCCTACTCGTAACATGGTATGCAACATGCGCATGATTTATTTTCCTGTTTGATCAGATATCATCTGCCAATATAGGCAATACAGTTCAATATTTCAATTTATCTATATTTCAGCTGATCAATGATGTCGTCTTCTGGATTATTTTTAAGCAATAACCGCTTATTTTAGATGAACACTACAGCTTTATCTTTCGAATAAGCTGTTTGAATGTGTTAGCAATCCAATGATTCAAATTCTCATCCTGTTAAAAAGCCTACTTTATCTATAAGATAAAATAGGCTCTTGTGATCATCGTAAATCTATCTTGAGTAATTCAGTCGCTTACTCGATGGATTGATTCACCTTTTGCGCTTGATGTTCTCGCAATAATTTTCCAACCCATAGCACAAGCAATAGAATCGGAATACCAATTAAGGTGGTCATTAAAAAGAATTTAGGATAACCAATGTGGGTGACAATTGTTCCAGAATACCCGCCTAAAATCTTAGGTGTAAGCGTCATCAATGAACTAAAGATCGCATATTGAACTGCTGTAAATGACACACTGGTCAAACTAGACAAGAACGCAATAAATGCTGCACCAGCTAAACCAGAAGCTAAATTATCGACAACAATGGCAAAATACAGCCAACCAGAACTATATTTCTCAATCACTTTACCCTTAATCTCAACGGCTGCAGATGAATCCGCTTTGATCACTGGAATTGGTTGAACATCTACATCGATATCACTTTTTATCGTTGTTAATTGATAGCTTTGTTGAGTACTTAATGCTGCTTGTGCGTGTTGATAATTGAACCACGGCGATCACATTTTTTGAGCCAGAAGCATATAAGGCTTTACCGTCAATCGCACCACTAAACAAACCATCTTTATCTAATTTTGCAGGATATGATTTGCCATCGAGTTTAAGGGTAATCGGCTGATCTGGATTAAGCTCAGATACAGGTATTCCCGCAATCTGCCCCTTTAACCACAATACTTTGCTTTGCTTCTGTTTGCAGACAATTGATTGTCACTGGTAATAGGCAACAATTGAATTTGGGGCTTGGCATTGTCTTTTAAATAGGGCACCGTATATTCATTCGCGACAGCCTGATCAACCAATGCTGCTTTGATATGAATGGTATTTTCCCCTACCAAGTCCTGACCAGGCACAGAAACTTTCCAATAGCCTACTTCATCAGGTTGAGCTTGAAATTTCTTATCGCCAATCTGTACAGATACAGCTTGCATTGGTGCACCAGATTTTACCAACCCAATAAAGATCAAATTGGTTGAACTTGCCAAAACAGCACCAACAAACATCAATTTCATAATGTTCATACGTTGCGCAAGTAAGCCACCTAAAAAAACCACCCAATAGGCTAAAAATAACCCCCGTAAATTTTAACGGCTTCTGCAATTTGCTCTTTGGTAAAGTTTAAATCTTGATAGAAAACATTCGAAATAACACCCGCAATAATGTCTGAAATTCGATAAAAACCGATCAATAACAGTAAAACCAATGCTAGCTTTACCCCATAACGCTGCTAAAAAAATCAGCAATCGGGTTAACCCAAGTCTCATAGGCCATCTTTTTTATTGACTACACCAAAACGAATCAAACGATGTTGCAACAAGAATTGCACCGAGACCTGAACCTAAAAAGCGTACTGCTTCCATTAAAAACTTCAGCAAGTTGTCTTCGACTTTCCAAGTCGCTTGCAGATATTGAACCATGTCATCGGAGTAAATATATAAACAAACAAAACTCGCCACAGCCAAGATAAAGACCAAAACTAAACGATAGTAATCAATATTTTTATAGTGTTTATCAACTCGATTAACCAAGGGTTCTCGGATTACTAAAGTGGTGATAATGCCCACTAGCATCACCAGCGCCATCGTTAAATAAGTATATTTCCACGCTTCATAAATATAGTTCCCTTTTGCAGTCCCCAAAGAAGCAGCAAGAAATAAAGCGCCTGCACCGGCGAGAATCATCCCTAAACGATAGCCTGCGTTATAGGTCGATGCCAACACCGTTTGCATCTCGGTTTCAGCCAGCTCGATTCGATAGGCATCAATCACAATATCTTGTGTTGCTGCGGAAAAACCCAGTAATACCGCCCCCACAGCCATTTGGTAAATATAACTTTTGGCCCAAAGCGGGATCAGAAAACGCCATAATACAGATCGCACAGATAATCAGTACTTGTGCAATCAACAACCAAGCACGGCGCCGACCCAGTTTTTTGGTGAGTATCGGGACGGGTAATTCATCAATCAGCGGTGCCCATACAAATTTAAAGAAAATAGCCCAGCGCGGCCCAACTAAAAAAGTCACTGACACTTTTTTCAATTCCAGCCTCACCCAACCATAAAGATAAACTTGAGAAAATGAGCAGAATTGGAATACCTGCGGAAAAACCCAAGAAAGAGCATAATTCGCAGCACGCCGATCGATAAAGCGGCAAAAAGCAGATTTCCACCCATTTTTTGCTGTGGAATTCTGCTCAGCTGATTGCTGAGATAGTTGCGTTGTCATTGCGTTGTTATTTTCGAAAAATGAAATAGTGCTATTCAACCGCTTAATGCTTAGAGTTTCAATCACTTTTATGCAACTGATGAGCGCTTTTACAGATATTTCCGCTTTTGGCGCTTGATCTTTACCCCCAATCCTGTATACCTTTAACTTTTCAACCCATATAAGTTTTGGATTTCACCTGTGACCCAAAGACACGATCAATTAAGCTCTACTACTGTTTCAATTACGACGACTGCAACCCCCAATACAAAACTGAAACGATTTTTCCATCTGCTTTTGATCAAACGGAAATTCAAAACACGTTGACACAAACCGCACTAAAATCAGAACAACTGACGCATATCCCCAATCTAAGCAAGATTCCTACATCAACCAAGCGAATCAAGCCTTTAAACAATTTCTTAGGGCAAGATCGCGCCAGAGCCTCTGTAGAAGCAGGGATTGCTTTACCTTATTCAGGCTACAACATTTTTGCAGTGGGTACGGCAGGTCTTGGCAAAAGAACCATGATCAAGCGCTTGCTGCAACAACATGCCAAAACCATGCAAACGCCTGATGATTGGGTCTATGTTTATAATTTTAAAAATGACGACAACCGATTGCACTGCGTTTTCAAGCAGGCCAAGGCAGTAAGTTTCAAGCTTTAATCCACCAAGCATGGCAAACCATTCTCAAGCAACTTGAACGTCGCTTTAGTGCCGAAACGTATCACAATCGTATTGAACGCATTCGTCAAATTACGGGGAACGAGCAACAACTCGCTTTAGTTGAACTGACCAAAGAAGGCGAAGACCTCGACCTAAAACTGATTAATCGTAACGATGAACATATTTTTGTGCCCGATCCATGTCAAAGATGACAAAGTATTGGAAATGTCACAGGAAGATATTAATGCGCTCGACAGTAAACAGCGCGCAGAAATTAATTCCAATATGCGTTATATGGATAAAAAGCTTGAACGCCTTGGTCTTCAGTTAGGTGATTTGGAAGATGATGCACGTGATCAAGTTTCTGAACTGAATCGTGATATTGCCAAACAAGTGGTGATTCCTCGTATAGATTTGATTTTAGGCAAATTTTAAACCGTACATGGACTCGATCAATACTTAAAGCATTTTGCAGCAGATATCATTGAAAATGTTGAAACGATTTTAGACCAAGAAGGTGAAGAGTCTTCCTGCTTTATCTAATCGGGTTCCTTCACGTTACCAAGCCAATGTCGTGGTCAGCAATAAACCGAACTCCGGTGCACCAGTTATTTTTGAAGACTTCCCAACACATTATAATTTACTGGGACATGTTGAACAGCTGACGCAAAATGGCACCATCACCACCGACTTTACCTCTGATTCGCCCAGGCTCATTGCACCAAGCCAATGGTGGTTTTTTAATTTTAGAAGCAGAACAGCTGTTAGAACAGCCTTATGCATGGCAAGGGCTAAAACGCGCATTAAAATCAGGACAATTAAAGCTACCCTCTCTTGAGCACATGCTGACTTTAACGGGCAGTATTTCAATTGAGCCAGCATCTGTGCCACTCAACTTAAAAGTGGTTTTATTGGCAGAACCTGAAATTTATTATGAAATTTTAGAACTAGAGCCAGAATTAGCAGTGTTTTTAAAATTCGTGCTGATTTTACCGATACCCTGCAACGTAATGATGATAATGAACAAGCTTATATGCAACTGATTGCAGACTATGTTCAACAAGACAAATTACTGCCTTTTGATCGCTCAGCATTGGCGGCATTACTAACAGATTCAAGTCGCCAAGCTGAAGACCAGAGTTCATTGTCTCTACATGCTTTGACCCTAGGTGACTTGATCCGTGAATCTCATCATCACGCTGCACAGTCAGATGAAAAGTTAGTTACCTTCATCATATCAACACTGCCCTTAAACATCGTCAATATCGCTGAAGCTATTTAAGAGAACTCTATCGGCAAGATCTTGTACGTGGTACCCAACTGATTGGAGACACGCGGCCATCGCTTGGGTCAGATCAATGCTTTATCCGTGATCCACTATGTTGATGTTGAAGTTTGGTCTCCGTACCAGCTTAACCGCTTCTGTTAGAATATTTAAGCCTATTTCACTTTATATCATCTCAACATTTTATTTAATTATTTTTGCAAAATATTGATATTAATAAACCTCACCTTCTCGTTGGGAAATTCAAGCCATTTTAACAAAAATATTAATTAACCACTGAAAGAACAAAGCTCTATTATATTAAAACCGATATGCCTTCTAATTAATGATATCCTTCCGATTATAAATTGCAAGCACAATATTGGAATTTGGTATATATCTATCACAATTGCCTTTCAAAGAATAACGATAATATATCTTTAATTATCATCTCTCAATTTCCAACTTCAATTAGTCGATTATAAACTACGAGCGATATCTATAATACTATCATGTTCGACACATCCATTCTCCAGGTCACGTAGCAAAGGAGAATTCGAGGTTATTGTATATATGTTATAATCATATCATTCAGTAAGTACAAAGCCGTCACGTCTCCACCCTCCTGGGGAAGCTTCTTGTTAGCTGTCATATGTCACGATCTCTTCAACCTCCACACCCGCAAGCCGATTCTCACCCTTCTTTGCCCTCTCTCTCCCTTTGGTTCATAATTGTATTAACTTGTAACAGCCATCTTGGCTTATACACTTATGACATTCTACTCTTGTCATTCTCGAAGTAGGCTTCTTAAAGTCAATATTGGCTTTATTTTAGTTGTACGAATACAACTCCCTTTTTATTATTATTTCTTACATTAAAAAAAAAATTATCTTCTAGAAGGCGAATACAGTACTGTTCATTATTACTTTCTCTCAAAAATATAAAGATTAGGCTACTATTATTACATTTAGTAATAAAACAAAAATTGTTAATTCCAAGTTTTATAATGTTTTATATAAAGTAATGTTTGATGAAAAAACTTTGTTCCACCCTAACAAATCAATATCTGTTTGTATGTAAATATGGGAGTTTCTGTGAGTGCCCGGTTGGCCGGGGGGGCTTGCATGTTTCTTTTTAAGAAATATTAATTAATTTTATATTAATAAATCCATCTATAAATAAAAAGAGATTACCGTATTCTTTTATATTGGAATGCCTCGACCGGCTGACTGGCATTTTAAAATCAATCGAGAGTTGTATGAGCAAATGTGGTTATTTTGAAAAAGTTTTATATCGCCCTCGGGGCTTTGGTGTGCAGGCGTAGCGTGCTAACCTCGTATACCAAACGTCGCGGGTCTGGACCCCAGGCAGTCTGATGTGGATTTTATTTAAGCCATACTTGGATACCAAATGGCTTAAATAAGAATGCATGGACCCATAATAGATTTATTAATATTTAACGGTTATCGTCAAAGTCTTAAATGGCCAAGTTGCCGAAAAGACTGTGTGAATGTGTGGGTGAATGAGAAAGTGTGAAAAAATAAAAAAAAAGTTTATATCTGATGACCGAAAACAGATTTATTTTATTAT